>WEIV01028616.1:5753-29280 GCA_013390005.1 Calyptomena viridis | reverse complement strand
TTTCTAACCTAAATGATTCTATGATTCTGTATTTCTATTCTATCTGCAAGTCTGTATTTTCTGCTAAAAGCATCAGCTTACTGCTGCTGGCACAATGCAGAGACAACTCCTAGCACTCAAACACACCTTCTGGTGTTCCAGCTGACCAGAAGACTCCTGAGCTCTTCAGTAGGAAAAGTGCTTAAAGTCGTGCTCATGACTGTCTCTACCTCTCTGTGCAAGTGGTCTTTATATGTTTCCAGGGTCCACCTTCTTGCCCTACTTGAAAATCATGACTTTAGCCAGCTTCCAGACAACTGGGACCTCTCCAGATTCTCAAGACCGTTCAAAAATCATTGAGACATCAGCCAACTCTTTGGGTATTCTTGGATGAATCCCATTGGGCCCATAAACCTATAGGGATTCAGCTGGAGCAGCAGATCCTACAGAAATTCAGGAGGTCAGCTGGGAATTTATCATTCTCACAGTCATGGTCCTCCAGCTCGGGGCACTGGGATCTCATTAGTCTGTTGTCAATGTTGAAGACAGAGGCAAAGGAAGCATAAACCCCTCTGCCTTGTCAATATCCCTGTTTGTGACGTGACCATCCTCACCCTGTAACAGGCTGATGTTAATTCTGCACTGATTTTTGCCATTAATATATTTTAAAATATCTCTTTCTATTGTCCCCCATGGTTCTGAGCATCTTCAACTCCAGCCGAGCTTTGGCCACATGAATATTCTCCCTACAGTGGAGGGCAGCATCTCTGTATTCTTGCTGTGTCACCTGACTCTGCTTCCACAGACCATATGCCTTCCTTTTTTTCCGTATTTCCAAAGGAAGATCCCTGCTCTGCCAAGCTGACCCCCTGCCTCATCTGCTTGACTTCTGACATTAAGGAATTGCCTGCACCTGTGCCTGTAGGAGGTGATGGTTAAAAAGTGATCAGCACTGATGGACCTCAGCACACCCAAAAGCGTTTTCCCAGGAGACCTTACTCACTACTTTCTTGTTCAGCCTGAAGTCTCCTCTCCCCGTGTTGTGAGGTGGTTTTGACTTTTCCTCTTGTCAACAGAGATTCTAAACTCGATGACTTTGTGATTGCTGTGGCTGAGATGGCCACTAATCACCGTATCACTAATCACCATATCACTAATCACCATATCACTCATAAGACCCTCTCTGCTAACAAGCAACAAATCCAGGAGGGCATCTTTCCTAGTGAGATTCTTTAGTGCTTGTACCATGAAGTTACCATCCAGATGTTTCAGGAATCTTCTGGATCTGTTTGTACCTGCTCTGTGGTGTTCTTAGCTAATTTCTGGGAAGCTGAAGTCCCTCCTGAGTGCACCAGCAGTTGATTTGGAAGTGTCTCTCTGTTCCTTGAAGAATAATGCATTGGTCTCATCATCCTGGCCAGGAGGTCTATAGCAGACTCCCACAATGACATCCACATTATTTGTTTGCCTTTTGATTCTTATCTAGAGGCTAGGCCACTGCCAACTGTGATCTCCACACATTCTAGTCTCTCCATTATGTACACACCCTGTCTCTCCTGCCCTGCCTATCCCTCCTGTAGAGCCTGTAACCATTCAACAGGGCATTCCACTCACTGGACTCATCCCACCAGTTTTCACTTATGCCAGTGGTATGAAAANTCTGCTAACAAGCAACAAATCCAGGAGGGCATCTTTCCTAGTGAGATTCTTTAGTGCTTGTACCATGAAGTTACCATCCAGATGTTTCAGGAATCTTCTGGATCTGTTTGTACCTGCTCTGTGGTGTTCTTAGCTAATTTCTGGGAAGCTGAAGTCCCTCCTGAGTGCACCAGCAGTTGATTTGGAAGTGTCTCTCTGTTCCTTGAAGAATAATGCATTGGTCTNATTGTAGCCAACACCTCATGGAGCTGATTGAGGGATCTCAATAGTGCTTACTTCCTCAAGTTTTAATGTGCTGTCCCACTGCTTATCACCGGCCAGTCTGGTTTTGTCACTTTCCCCCTTCCAATCTTGTTTAAGGCTCTATCAATGAGCCCAGTTAGCTCCTGTGCTAGAACCTGTTCTCCCCTGTGAGAGAGGTGCACCCTCTCAGGTATCAGTAGATCGAGTGTTGTGTAGATCATCCCATGGTTAAAAACCTAAAGTTTTTTCAATGACACCAGCTTTGGAGCCACAGGTTGATCTGACAGGTCTGCCTGCTCCTATATAAATTATTCATTGCTACTGGAAGGATCAAGGAGAACACCACCTATGCTCCTGATCCTTCAGCCAGTTGTCCAAAGGCCCTGGAATCCCTTTTGAGTGTCCTTGGATTTCTCTGTATTATCTTGTCACTGACAACTTGAAGAATCAATAAAGGATAATAAAGGCTTTACTAGACTGGAGAGGTTTCTAGTAATGTCCCTTACCTGAGCTCCTGGGCAGCAGCCGTCCCTGTGGGCTGGGTCTGACTCTCATATCATGCCTCCATTCTCCTGGGATGAGAGCCATCTTCTTTTCCTCTTAACACAGAAGGGTGTGATGCAGGGAGTGGATTGCCCTGGGTGTCCCCTTTGTCCCTTCATACATCTCATCAGTTGACTGTCCTTCTAGTTCCAGGGCCTCATACCTGTTCTAAAGTGTGCCAATCTTACTTGTCATCAAGTTTTCAGGAGAAGGAGTTTTCCTCCTAGTTTGAGCAGTGACCAGCTTCCATCCATCTTGTTCAACAGACCCTTGACCTAAGGATTCTGAGTCCCTGTGCATCTTCACTACAGTGGAGGTCCAAGACTCCTGAGACTGTAGCATCTCTGAGAATAACCTGTCAATCTCTCACTTTCCCTGATGCTGCATAGTCTAACCACTTGCTCCTGTAGTTTCTTCACATGGTGACACAGCTCATCAACAACAGCACACCTTCTGCAAAAGAAATGTTTGTTTGCCCCAGCCCCTTGTAGACGCACCAGGCACTCCTGGTAACCTGGAGAGATACATCTATCCTCAGCAGGTCTTCCTGGCTGGAGGCTTTTAGCACAGCTGGTGCAGTGACTGCAGCAGCTGCAGGAGAATGAGCTCTGTGGAGTGTCAAAACCACACCATTCAATAGTGAGACTGGGACTGAAAAGGTCTCTTTGTGCCCTTCTTCACCAACTACTGGGTTTGTCTTCTGCCTCTGTTGGCTGCTCCTGGAGAGGAGCCTTTCCTGCACAAACTGCTGCACAATCCACCTTTTCACAATCCCGGCCAATCACTGTCCCTGTGGGCCCCGTAGGAGAGGGTGGGAACTGAGCCCTGCTGGCTGCACCCACGATGAGGGAGCTGCTCTAGGGAAAGCTGCTGGCTCCACATGGATCTTGGGGCTCTCCTGCCATTCCCCTGGCACTAGAAATTTGCCCTGCTCCCTGTAAGTCCCTTCAGGCTGTATAACAGTTGGGTACCTTAAGCAGCAGGTGCTGTTGTGTTCCTTAGCTTCCTTTCTTCAGATCCTCGCGTACTATCCCTGCACTCAGTGCACTCATTTCCATGGAAAGATGCCAAGTCTTATAAATTTTCTTTTTTGCCTCTGACCCTAATGCTGCAATATTACTGAGCTGATGGATTTTTAGACAGTTTTTGTTTCTCTGTAAGAATTAGAAATCTTCACACCATCTTAATGTAAGGGAAACACATTTTGGAGGAAATACGCTTGCAGGTTTGCCCTGTAGTTGATGGCTTGCCAGCATCTTTTTGGCTCCATTTGGAATGTATGAGAAGTTGTGTGACTTTCTGTCTGAATGGCTTGAAACTGTAATGGTCTCCTGGGGTTTAACGAATGAATAGGAAAATGTCACAGTAATTTTCATTAATATTATGAACTGCATGTGGGAGGTTACCTAATAAATGTACAAATAACCGAAGGGGAGGCCTTATTTGTTCTTTTCTTTGCCAGCTGTACTGCAGAAATGAAAGCCATACATAGATCTGGGGCTTTGATTTATTTACTCTGAGGAAGGGAAAAAAGAAAATGTGTGCATATATACACGTATTTGTAATTTCATTTCAGCAGAGTGGCTGTCAAAAAACTGTTTCAAAGATGGTTTTTTTAGACAAGATGGAAAGCAGAACTGAAAGGGGGGTGTTAACTGAATGAGAATTCAGCTGATTAAAAATGCAGGTTTATGTTGCTCATTGAGAGTCACTTTCTACCTGTATCCATAGATGTGACAGAGGGAAGTCCAAGAAGTGTACAGTGTACGTGGTGGTAAAGGTGAGATCTGTGTCTCTTAAAGAGAAAGATTTTGCTGGGTGGCTGAGGAAGCAGCTGCAAAACACCTGATGTATCAATCATAATTTGGACTACCAGCCCTGGCAGTGCTGGCAATGCAACAGTGGATATTGTAGAAAAGCAGAATGGGATCATCACTCCCATCCATCCAAAGACCATGTCTCAGTTGCCTTGAAGAAGCTGTTCTCATATTTAAAACTGTGTATAACTAAGAAATAAAAAAACCTGATGATTGGTAGGAAACTTATATGAAGTTTTTTCCCCAATATCTTTTCTTTTCTTGTAGGTATATTGAGAAAGCACAGGGCTTGTTTGTTTCTGACATAAGGCTGTGACCTACTGTCCAAGTCAGGAATACAGAGGCTGGTGAGCAGGATCATATCTTTTCAGATGAGAATCTGCTAATTAGTGCTATATCTAATTATTACTAATTATTAATAATGTATTTATTAGCCAAGTACAGTGTTGGTACTGTTGCCACTCTCATTTCATGATGTGGAGCCAATGAGTGTAATTCCAGAATTTATAACCTTGTCTTAACTTGCTTGTTAGAGGACAAAACTACTCTCTATACAAATTACAAGGTTTTGGGTAATATTTTTGCATGCATTTTAATTTCTTACCAATACCATCCAAATCCCTGGATGTGTTTCTAATTTAAAGCATTTTATAAACAGTGTGTTCTCAAAAAATCATACTATTATTCTTGCTGCCTCCTACTGACAAATGGCTGCCCTGCTCTTGAAAAATATCAGAGAAACATCACGTTAAGCAAACTTTTTGCATTATTTTATTTTAAACCTGCCAGACCAACTCTGATGGAGCACGAAAGCATTGAATTTGAGCCAAGAGTAATGATGGGGAAAGACAGACCCTTTAACTTATCTGGGTTCAAATCTAAGCAGAATTGTGAATTGCAATCAGATTCTTTGCTACATAGAAAGAAATTGGACTGTTCCTGTACCAGACTATGCAGAGACACTAATCCCCGTAATTGCAATAAATTCTGACAGATGTGATTGCAAGGGGAACAATGGCATTTTCCTCATGTGTCGTATATCAAAAATTTCTGTAATGCTTTGAAGGGTGGCTTATAGCATTGTCCTAAGTGCTTCTGTTCTGACTTTTCTCTCCATTTTGGTAAACTTTGACCACTTTGTGATGCACAAGAAATAAAATGATTTAACTGTTTTTCAGGCTTCATCTAGAACATGCATGGACTCAGTTCTTCTTTCATCTTATTAATACTAAACGTTTAATAAGAAGCCACATAAAATTCCTACATGGTAATTTTAGTGAAAAAAGTTGTTTTACAATGTCCTGCTTACCTCTTAAAAAGATGGAAGTTAAATTTTTTGGAGTTTGATGCACTGTACCTCATTTGTTTATTTTGTCTAAAGCAAGTGACTTAGTGTTTGCTTGTGTCTCAGCTTTATAGAACGAAGAACTTCAATTAAATTCTCTGTAAAAAGAAAATTTACAATCCTTGCATCATTTTATATTTTTATAATTGACTAAGACCTTCAGAAAATTCAAAGCAGCTGAGGGAAAAGATTTGCAGCCAGAACAACTAGAGAGATGGAGCTGTGGTTCTCTTTGGGGCCTATTGAATAACCTCAATAATTAACTTAGTATTTCTTGATTTATTTTTTTCTGAAGCTTGCAAGCACTGGGGCAAATAACAATTACCTAGAATACATGAGCACTGAAATTAAACCATGGACGTCAGAGTGGGAGAGGGGTTGTCTTTGCCTTTCCTTTCTCAGTGCCAAAGGACAAACTGTACATTTTACCCAGAGGTCTTGGGGAGGACGTCCCTTCCTACTGAGTTCTCTGCAGTCTCCTGCGAGATGGGGTTTGGCTCCGTGCCCTTCCTGCTGGAAATCAGAACTAAAAAATCCAGAGGCATTGTCAGCCAGTGCCCCCTGCATCTTGTGAGCCCTTTCCTGCTGTGCAGGTGATGTCTGTTGGATGCTCTGTGGGATTGACTCAAGTAAACCACTACTCCGTGGTGGATGGTGAACCATCAACCCTCTCCAGAGTGGGGGGACAACTGTGAGGTACAATGTGCAGCTCTGTGGGATCTGGACCCTGTCCAAAGTGGCTGTTGCAGAGTAACCAGTGTGAGGTAAATTGGTGACTCCTGTGGCAGCTGCTGGTAATTCCTGTATTAATCTGCCCTGTGTAGCTAAGTAGATCTGGGAGTGGAGAGGAGAAGAGGTGATACCAATGCTTTGTGGACAGACTGAAAGTGGCCAAGAGGGGGACACAGGATAGAAGTTGGGCAGATTCAGAATGGAGAAGACAGGATCCCCATACACAGTGTGAAAAAGAATATAAACATGTTTATATATGCTAATTCATAACACATATTGAGCTTTAAAACTTCATATAGGATATGAGTTAGCACTCTAGTACTTCTGGGTTGGACCTCATTGTTTCCCATACCTGGCTTTTTCCTGCAAATCTGCTCCTTCTTACTGTGTGGCATCCCTATTAATTCCTTTACAAGTGCTGGAGGGGTCTTGGGAGAGAGACTCTGAAAAACTAACTTGTACACACTGCTTGTCTGTAGGAGAGACTCACTTAGGAAGGCAGAAATTACACTGTAAAGACACTAAACTATTTCTAGTAGACAAAAATCATATACTCATGTCACAGAATGACTTAGGGTGGAAGAGACCTTAAAGATCATATTTTTCCACCCTCCTGCCATGGGCAGGGATACCTTCCACTAGACCGGGTTGCCCAAAGTCCTATCCAACCTGGCCTTGAACACTTTCAAGGATGGGGTATCCACAACTTCTCTGGGCAACCTGTTCCAGTGCCTCACCACTCTATATTGAAGAAATCATCAGTATTGAACACTGTAAGAGACAGTTTATGTGTATGCAAGGATATATGTACTATTTCATTGACCAATGAAAACAATAGACCTCAAATTCCTTGATTTACAGCAGACATTTTCAGCCAAAAATATCAATATTAGCTTTTATTTTTGTCAAGTTGCCCATAAATCTTTAAAAATACTAAGAAAGTGACATTCTCTGGGCTTGTACTAAACCAGCTAAAGCTTCTTTATTAATAGTTTTTGAAGTCCTTATGAAGACTTACTGTAAGTTAAAGGCAAAACATGGATAATATTTCTGTCAGCAGGAGTAAAGGTCTTCAGAATTGCAGATTGAACTGAAGCATCCTGGGTCAAAATGGAATCCTGTGGGGTTCTGAACCTTCAGAGGTGATCTTCTCACGATAAATTTCTACACCAAACATCCTCCCACACCACAGTGTGTCCAAAAAAGTGAAACCCCAGCAGCAAAGTCTAAAATATACAATTCCAATGTGATTTTGGAAGAGAACAGAAGCAATCTGAACCATCTAGAAGAACTGCTCTGAAGAGCTCACTCACTTTTTACAGAACAGAGCAGGACATGAGCCTATGGCAGGGAATTTAGAGGAATGCTCAGTAATAACTGGGACTCAGTGTAAATAATGAAGGAGTGTAAAGAATGTGTATGACTGGAATGTACAACCGTGGGAGATTAAAAAAAAAAGACAAACTAAAATGAAAATAAAAGCCAATACAAATTTTGCAGGGAGCACATTCTTGGCACCACCCTCTAGAGGGGAAGTTAGGAAAGAAAAAACATTACATGATGAGGATGGTAGGTAGGTAAAGCAGAATGTGAGTATTGAAAATAAAAACTTTTTGGGATATGAGCTAAGAAATGTACACAAGAGCCTCAGGAAGATGGAAGCATGCAGAGTCAAACGATTGTGGTTTCTCCTTTGTCTGGAGAATTATGCAGCATCCTCCTCACTCCAAGTGGGCATTGCATCAAAAATGTTAATAGGAAAGACTGTTTTCAGTTTGTGCTCTATAGGTAGTTAAGCATTACTTATTGGGAAAAGAGTGGTGAGGGCAGATTCACTGATGTTTTGAACCAATCTGGAATTTGTAATTTTATTCTAGAATTACAAGGTTAGAAATAATCTCCCATGAAAGCATGGGAAACACGTATTTGGCCTTTGCAAAGAGAATAAGGGGAAGTAGGCTAGGAACCCTCCTTTTCTTAAGTATATCACAAAGACAGGATGGTTGCAGGTCATCTGCTTTTGTTCATGTGGCAATTTTTTCAGCAGCAGCTGGACAGGCTCAAGGTTTGCCTGGTGCCTGTCAACAGTAAACAGTGTGTGCACTGTCCCAGCAACTGCCTGCAGGGAATTCAGAAAGCCCTAAGTGCCTTTGTATACAGCACAGTGCATTGAGTCTGTGTGTTGGAGAAATACCTTAAATTTCTCTTTTCTTATAAAATGTGCTTGCATGAAATTCAGCTTCTTCCTGGAGAGGGATTCCCGGATTTCACAGGCACAGTGAGGACAGTGGTGCAGCATGGCTGTGTGTTGCCAAGGGCCTCCAGTCTAGCCACCATTGCGTATTTGTAGGTTAAATCTTTGTAACCTATCACTTTAGCAGGAGTAGTTTTGTGCCACTTGAACTCAGACAGCTACACAGTAGGTATAAAACCCAATATGTATAATACCTTTATGAAGAAAACAGATTATTTGCAGTATTTTGGTGAAATATTCTCTTTGGCACAGATAGTGTCAGATTGCAAAATTGTTTAGGAGCTGCAGGTTGTAGATAGACACCAACTCGGATTTCGACCGTGCTGTCATTGGCCAGATGCCCAAAACTCAACTGGCTTCAATACCTTTGTTCTAAGGGCCACAGGGCTTTTAAAGATCCATACACACAGTAGGAAAGGGTTTCCCAAGTGTACATGCTGTAGTTCAAAGTATACCAGTACCTGGGCAGAAATTGCAACATCAGACGGGTGCAGTTGAGAGAAAGGTATTAAAAATATATGCACGAGAGTTTGTGCAAGATGCAGGTACCTCTCTATAGATTCTGTGATGTGCTAATTTTTGGCTATGCTTTGCTAGAAATTTACATTACAAATGCAAAAGCCAAAGTAGGACCTGAAAAGAGGAAAACCTGTGTGGTATAGAAATCAATAGCAAAAACAGACTGAGATTCAACATTTAATTTTGATGTTAGGGATAAAGCCCTGTGGATGAAATGATCTAAACAAGCAGCCAGATTGCAAGTGGTTGAATTCTATGGTGATTTTATATTTACTGATAAATCCTAACTTGCTTTTACCAAGATCGTGCTCTGGTCCTATTGCTCAAAACAAATACCCCTTCTTTCTGCACAGCATTAATGGAAGCTTAATGGCAATCAATTCTGGCATCAATTGTGTCCTGCAATGGAAATGCAGGCACAGCATTCTGCACCATGGAGAGGGTGCAGGGCCCTGCACCTGTGTCTGGTTGTACACTACAATATGCTTCCTTTCATTTTTGCTCTTTCCCAGTAAATAATGGGTCACCCCATGTATCAGCAGAGACACTTCCTTTGGCTTGTTTTCCTTTTGTTTACAGTTTTGTCTTATCATAGATTACCTCAATGGGTGAAAAAGTGGGGTTTTCTTTCAAAGGTTGTGTTGAAAAGTCTGTAGGAAGTACTACAGGTCTTGGTGTCCTGCCAGTTTGATGCACTGAAGTGACTGCTTTCTCTTTGATGAGCAGTCCTACTTCTTATTCTCAGAGAGTTTCTTTAGCACTTAATTTTTTTTTTTAAACATAAATCTGAGAATCAGAGTTATATCCTTGTGGTTAGGAAAAAATACATTTTACTAGGGAAGCAACTTGTTATGATCTTAGGTAAAATGCCAACTGCAATAAAAAGTACTTTCAAGTGTCACTTATTTAATAAGATTTAAAGAAACACTTAACAAATATCTGTCTGCATTTGCCAGATATATATGTTTTTTCGCAGAGATAATAAAGCAAAATGTGGCTTGTCTCTTTCAGAGTAATGGCCTAATTTTTGTGGTCACTGCACACTCAGTGGGAATTTTTTGAAGTAAGAATGATAAGCTTGGGCTTTGAAATCAGACCTGATTATACTCCAAAGTTCTCTAGTTTTTCTCTGGTGGATAAGCGAATTCACAAGGTATTCCTGTTTCCAGAGAAAGTGGGTGGTAGGGAAATTAATGAAATTCAAAGGAAGTCTGGGCATTCCAGAAGTGCATGGACAGGGAACACATTGTTTTCTCCATCAGCTTCACAGAGACCATAGGAAAAAAATAAGGATTAAAACTTGCTTTTCCCCCCTCTTTTTCAAAACATCTTTTAAAATAATTGTTGTTATTTTACGCATTACTACTGAGAGTCTCTGGTGTTGCAGCCCAGAAGCAAATCCTGAGAAGACACATGTCCTCCATTCTCTGGAGATTGGTATTGAACTTTATTGCCTTAAATCATGAAGTTCCAGAAAACTCTCAGCTGTATTATAAAAACCCCTAAAAATCTATTAAATATCTTTGAAAAACCTTTCTTTACCTTATGCTGCTCCCAAGTCTCTTCTTACAAAACTCTGTCCTGACTTTCATTGCACAGTCCTGCAGTTGTCAATCGAATCACACAAGTGTTGAGTATATGAGAAGTTGCTTCTTCCAAGTTTTATGTCCTGAGTCTCGGCCTGAAGCAGAAATGCAATTTTAAATCACTGAACTTCCATTTTTAAATTTATTAAAAATGCTATTTACTATATATTAAATCAGATAAATAAAGAAGCTAAGAATCTGCACACTAACAGCACTGTCTGCAGTCTAAACAAAACAGATGTCAAGCTATGTTTATCTCTCCAGAAAAAAAAAATTTCCATTCTATTGTCTAATGCGGTCTTATGAAAGATGATGAAGCTTTTGAATGATGTGTAAACAAGCTGAGATGAGAGGAACTCTTTTTTATTTTTTGGATTTTAACTTTTCTATCTGTTGGCTCAGCAAGAAGGTCCCAAAAAAGTAACAGTCCAGAAATATCAGAAAGGGGAAGAGGAAGGAGATGCTGTTGTTTAATTATGTGTTTGTCCTTTATCTCAATCACTCCTCATCTACAAGCAGGAAGTCAGTTTTAGTTTGGAAGCAAGAAATCCTCAGACATAGTATGAGGTCATGACTATATAATGAGACATCCCAGCTCTGGAGTTCACCTCTCTTTTTGGTCAATTTTTTCTGATTCTCCCTGAGATTTACTCATGCAAAACCCTGCCTAAATTCAGTGTCTGTTCTATATTTTGTAAAGGCTGTTGTAGGCTGCACTATGCACTCTTACATAGAGGACACTTACCCTTTTCAGGAATTCTATAACTAGAAATCACTTCACCTCAACAAGCAAGCTTTGGAGTGGGTATTCCTCTAATTAACCAAAATCAGTTTCTTTAGTTTTTCACATATAAGGCAACTGTCTTCATCAAACTAAACTGAGCACAAACTCTTCAAGTCAAAACACAGGATTTTTTCTGCATTTGTCCTCAAGGATTTTAAAAAAGTGTCTAGGATCAAGGCATACAGGCACTGCCATGGCCTGTATCACAGAGCCAGCTCAAAATGTTTGCAAAGCTGTGGAGAGAAGAAGGGCTCATTCCTGGCATAAGCAAAACAAATTGTTTGGTTTGGTGCTTTAACAAAGCAAAATATGCAACTTCGATAAGTTTGACTGAAAACTCTGTTGGCCTTAGCTGTATTTTAGCTCCCAGTCCATGTGCTGAAAACCAGAGAAAAAGTAGGTCATATTGCATTAAATGGTAGCTGCTGAGTGTATATATTCCATTATTCAAAGAAAAAAAAAAGAGAGGAGAGAGAATGAAGAAAAGATCCAAATCACAAAGGCAAGCAGCCACTAATTTTTGCAACAAATGCTAGTGAAAGTAGTAGCAAATATAGCAGCTGAGGCAAGCAGGATGTTTTTGAAGGTGTTATATAAATGTGTATTAACAAAGAAGTTCTGAAATTAGGAAGAACAAGCTTAACAGGAAAAAAGTAGATGGTCTGAACATCCTTTACAACTTTAATTTCTCCTGGTCCCAAATACAGGCCTTGGATTACCTTTATACTGCTAAATAAAACAGGATGACTATCTGTGCCCTGGCCCTGAGGTCATTACATCCACACCTCATTCATGTGTCACTTGGCTCTGAGTCTCACCTAGGGTCCATCCAGCCATGAATGGTTATTATTTTTTCTCCTTTTCCTTTCCATCTCCAAGTGCCTGAACTAAAGTGAGAACTATGTTATGGGTCAGTGGTGGAGTATTCTCATTACATAAAAGCACAGGTGTGCATTGCAATCTATGGTGTGAGAACATCCAGGGTGTTTGAGGGTACTGAATCCTACAGGAGGGCACTGGGGGAACTTGTCGAATTGGAGGAGCCACACAAAGTACAGTTTTACCCATACTTTTCTCTGTGAGGCAGCACTTGTCCTGGGCTTAGATGCATTGTCTGCGAGTCAGCCTGGGTGATCAGCAGTCTGACCTGCAAGGTCATGGTGCTGAGCATAAATATCTCTTAATTAAAAAACCAAAACCAAAACAAACCTAATATTGGCCATTTTACTGCACATCAAAAAAACCACTCAGTGAATGACAACATGTCTTTTTTGGCAGTCAGTCATGTCAATTCAGCATGAGGACTAAGACTGCAGGTGGTTGTTGCTGTTGCATTTATGTTTTTAACAGCAAATGCTTGGCAGATTAAGGGAGAAGTCTCATCTCATGTACTTCACTGTCTTCATTTGAAGCCTGTCTCAGCAGGCCTGAAATATTCAGGAGGAATTTTCCTACTGACTTTGATAAGGCTGGGACCAGTCCCTTGTGCTTCAAGGTCTCCTCTGCATGGGAAAAGTGTTTCTTGTTCAACAGGTATGTGTTTTGCTAGCCTCAGATGAGTAAAACTATAGCAGAAACATGTTACCAAAAGAGAGCTTGCTAAGCATGGACGCAGTGAGACAGAGATCAGTCTTTGTTAGCAAGATGTTATTTCCATACAGTGCTTCTCCACGTATGAGCTAACCCATGGCTCTCCATCAAGTGGATTCTGTGAACATTCAGTTCATAAGCATTTTCACACCTTGCAGGGTGAGTGAAGAAAGTATTAATTTCAGCTGATGCAGACAGAATTTAAATCCTGCTATAATCATTTAGGAAGGTATTTCTGTACATGCAAAGAGAATGGTTTGCTGAACAATGTGAGAACACCATTAGCAAATGCTGATGCATTTCAGTATGCATCCTCTTGTTACCTTTGGCATGACAATTATTCCAAGAGCTGGAAAGGAGGCAGGGGGAGACAGTGCTTTCTTTCACATGATTGCTATTCCCTGGCCACAGCATTTTCTGATAAGGAGGGATGTTTCAGAGATGGTATCAGGTCACCACTGCTGGTGGGACTTCTTCACAATGCCAAAACAAACAAGGCTGGAAAATTGCTAAAATCAACAGGACCTTGCCTTAATATTGCAGGCAAATGTTTGTCAGAAGTCCAAGTCTGATAGCACTGGAAATGAAATGCTTGATTTACCCACATGACAAATGAAGCAGTGGAGGTCAAGCTCCAGTGTGGGCTCTAACTTGAAAAATTGAAGCATTAAAGAAGTAGCAAGAGCTCTATTTTTATCTCCTTGCCACTGTTCAAGGCACTCCCAATATGATCATCGAAGACTGAATCATTACAAGAAAGGCTGAGTATTTGTTCACTAATACAAAACATTTCACTGTGAGAGATTTGTGCTGATTGTTGAGAGTTATTGAGTTTAAAATCTCTGTTGACAGGAAAAGTGGCAGCAAATCTTCAGCTCTGGACATGAGGAGAGCAAACTTCAGATTGCTCAGGGAACTAGTAAGTAAAGTTCCCTGTGAAAAACTTTTTACAGGTGCTGGGGTCCAGCAGTGCTGGCCACTTTTTGAACATCAGACGAGGAGGCAATTCCTAAAAGTTAGAAGTCAAGCAGATGAGGCAGAGGGCTGGCTTGGCAGAGCAAGGATCTTCTTTTGGAAATAAGGCAAAAAAGGAAGGTGTATTCCCAGTGGAAGCAAGGTCAGGAGACACAGGAAGAATACAGAGATACTGCTTGCCACAGTAGGGAGAAAGTTTGTGCGGCCAAAGCTCTGTTGGAGTTGAAGTTTGGCAGAAATTTGGGCAACAATACCAAGATTTTTCAAATAAACTAATGAAAAAACTCAGTGCAGAAATAAGATCAGTCTGTTACAGGATTAAGATGGTCACCTCACAAGCAGGGACAAGGAAGATAATTTTAACCTTTTTTGTGCCCCTATCTTCAACACAGATGATGGACCAAGGGGGTCTCAGTTCCCTGAGCTGGAGGACCATGACTGTGAGAATTATCAACTTGACCCCTGAAATCTGCTGCTCCAACTGGATCCCTGCAAATGTAAGGGGTTGGATAGAATTCATCTGAGAATCTTCAAAGAGCTGGCTGATGTCATCACAAAACCTCTGTCAATGATTTTTGAGCAGCCTTAGGAATCTGGAAAGGTCCCAGCTGAATGGAAGCTGGTGAATGTTGTCCCAGTTTTCAGGAAGTACAACAAGGACCCTAGAAACTACAGTCCTGTCAATCTCACTCCAGTGCTTGGTGAGTTACAGAGAAGATTATTCTGGGAGGACTGAAAATGCTCTCATTGGTCACAGCCAGCATGTCTTCATGAGAGGAAAGTCCTGCTTATAAAATCTGTTTTCCTTTCATTACAAGATAACCCAACAGGTTGAGATGTAATCTATTTGGACTTCAGCAAAGCATTTTATATTGTATTTCACAGTATCCTTCTGGACAAAATGTCCAGCCCACAGCTGAATAACTGTGCCATGTGATGGGTGAGCAACTGGTTCACAGGCTGGCACAAAGGGTTGTAGTGAATGGGGTGATATCAGACTGGTGACCTGTCACTCCTGGGGTTCAGCAGGGCTCCATAACATCTTCATTAATGACTTGGATGCAGGACTGGAAGGGATACTAAGTAAATTTGTGGGCAATACTAAACTGGGAGGAGCGATCAACTCAGTTGAGGGCAGAGAGATCTTTGACAAATGAAAGAGATGGACAATCACCAGCCATATGAAGTTTGACAAGGATGAGTGCCAGATTTTGCCTCTGGGATGGGGCAATCCTGGTTGTATAGACTGGGGAATGAGAAGCTGGAAAGCAGTGCCATGGAAAAGGACCTGGGGGTCCTGGTGGATGGCAAGTTGAATATGAGTCAGCAGTGCCCTGGCAGCCAGGAGGGACATCTGTGTCCTGGGGGCATCAGGCAAAGCATCACCTGCTGGTGGAGGGAAGAGATTGTCCTGCTCTGCTCTGCACTGGGGCAGCCTCACCTCGAGCCCTGTGTGCAGATTTGGGCATCTGAATATAAAAAAGANCAGACATGTTGCAGACTCCTTGAGGAGCAGACCCTCTGTCTGGTGTGGAACATCTAGCCAGGTAGAGAGACATCTGCCCAGGCCCGCCAGACACACATTGTCTGGAAGGCATGGATGCTTAGTGAGTCTGCTAGGTAGGTAAGAAATGCTTTGCCAATGCTTAGATGCTTAAGCTTTCTGTGCATAGAAATTAGTGCACTAATAGATAAATAAATCCTTTGAGAAAACTAGATGGAGTCAGCCTTCTCGTCATTATGCCTCCCAAGCTGGACACAACGTCAGCAAAACCCTACAGAGAGTGTCCAAATGAAGATGGTGAAGGTTCTAGAGGGAAAGCTTTATGAAGAGTGGCTGAGGTCACTTGGTTTGTTCATCCTAGAGGAGACTGAGGGGAAACCTCACTGCAGTTACAACTTCCTCATGAGGAGAAGTGGAAGGGCAGGCACTGATCTCTGTGGTGACTAGTGAGGGGACTTGAGGAGATGGTGTGAAGCTGAGCCAGGGGAGATTTAGTTTGGGTATTAGGAAAAGGTTTTCACCCAGAAGGTGACTGGGCACTGGTACAGGCTTCCCAGGGTGGTGGTCACAGCACCAAGCCTAGGAGCATTTGGACAATGCTATCAGGCCCATGATGTGCCAGGAATTGGACTCTATGATCCTGATTTCAACTCAGCATATTCTATGATTCTATAAATTAAACTGAATTATACTCTTTATCAGAAAGAGGCCACTAGATTTGCCCCCTGTGAAAACAGGTATTCTCTTCAGCCACAAAAGCGAGTTTTGCAATTTTTGACATAAGTACAGTGAAGTACTGTAGAATGAAGCTTTGTACGTAATCATATGTAAAAAATGTGTAGTATGTCAGACATAACAATGGGAATGTCTCCTTTGCTTCCTACTAAATCCATGCAAACAGGAAATTTTGCACTATAGGATTTAAATATAACGGATTCCTTTGAAAGGAGTTGAACATCAGCAGCACTAAGATCACCTGTCAGCAGCTGTGGGGACCTGTAAATACAAAAAGATGTGGAGAAGGCAAAATGAAGCAGAGTAGCACTGTTGGAAAATCATCATATTTTATTAGCCTCAAAATGTGTCTGTGTCAAATCATAGATGGATCTCATGAAGCCTTGGACAAGGTGCACGGGTAGTGCGATGTCCTCAGGGCAGCTGGATGCAGGTGTTCCTGATGCTGTCGCTTCATTCATGCTTCCTTACTGGTCCCACTGTTTTTCTGTCTGCTAGACAGGTCCTGGGACCACAAGTGCAGCCTTGCCCAGGACCCGATCCCCATGGCACTGGACTGTATCCAGTAGAATCAGGCCATCAGCTGTGGGGCTGTGCGGGGACTTTGCTGGGATTTCTGCGTCTGCTGTTATAGCTGTTCCTGCTGCCTCGTCCATGCTTCTTTTCTACTCTTGATGTTCTTCTGGCTGTTGGACCTGTCCCGGCTGCTGTGTCTGTTGCTCTCACCGTGTCATTTGTACCTTTTTCCAGGTGCTGCAGTTCTTCTGGCCACTGCTCAGAGTTCTGGATCAATAGGGCAGCCTTGCCCAGGACCTCACTCCTGATATACTGGGCTGTGTCCAGCAGATTCAGATCATCGGCAGTGGGGCGGTGGGCAGCATGTATCAGAATCTCTGCCTCCGCTGCTGTGGCTGTTGCCATCCTCACCTCTCCTGTGCTTTGTCCCAGGTCCCTCTGTTCTTCTGACTGTTGGTTGGGTCCCTGGGTCACAATTATAGCCTTGCGCAGGACTTCACTCCTGATATACTGGGCTGTGTCCAGCAGAGCCGAATCATCAGCAGTGGGGCTGTGGAAGACATGTGCTGGGCTCTGTGCAACTTCTGGTATGGCTGTTGTTCTTGTCACCTCATCCCTGCCTTGTTCCAGGTCCCTCTGTTCTTGAGTGTTCTCCTTGGGTCCCTGGGTCACGACTACAGCCTTGCGCAGGACCTCACTCCTGATATACTGGGCTGCGTCCAGCAGAGCCAAATCATTGGCAGTGTGGCTGTGGGAGACACGTGCTGGGCTCTGCGCAACTTCTGGTATGGCTGTTGTTCTTGTCACCTCATCCCTGCCTCGTTCCAGGTCCCTCTGTTCTTGTGTTTTCTTCTTGAGTCCCTGGGTCACAATTTCAGCCTTGTGCAGGACCTCACTCCTGATGTACTTGAATGTGTCTAGCATTGTCAGAGCATCAGCTGTAGGGCTGTGCAGGGCATGTGCTGGGCTCACTGCCCCTGCTGTTGTGACTGTTGCTGCCCTCTCCTCATCCATGCTTTCTTCCCTATCCCACTGTTCTTCTGGCTGCTGGACAGGTCCCTGGACCACAAGCTGGGCCTTGTTAAGAACCTCAGCCCTGATGTATTGGGCTGTGTCCAGCAGTACTGGAGCATTGGCTGTGGGGCCATGTGAGGTAGTTGCCAGATTTTTTGGCCTTTCTGCAGTTTCTGTGTCTGCTGTGGTCTTGTCCATGTTTTGTTCCCAGACCCTCTGTTCTTCTGACTGTTGTTTGGGTCCCTGGGTCACGATTTCAGCCTTGCGCAGGACCTCACTCCTGATATACTGGGCTGTGTCCAGGAGAACCAAATCATTGGCAGTGGGGCTGTGGAGGACATGTGCTGGGCTCTGTGCAACTTCTGGTATGGCTGTTGTTCTTGTCACCTCATCCCTGCCTCGTTCCAGGTCCCTCTGTTCTTGTGTTTTCTTCTTGAGTCCCTGGGTCACAATTTCAGCCTTGTGCAGGACCTCACTCCTGATGTACTTGAATGTGTCTAGCATTGTCAGAGCATCAGCTGTAGGGCTGTGCAGGGCATGTGCTGGGCTCACTGCCCCTGCTGTTGTGACTGTTGCTGCCCTCTCCTCATCCATGCTTTCTTCCCTATCCCACTGTTCTTCTGGCTGCTGGACAGGTCCCTGGACCACAAGCTGGGCCTTGTTAAGAACCTCAGCCCTGATGTATTGGGCTGTGTCCAGCAGTACTGGAGCATTGGCTGTGGGGCCATGTGAGGTAGTTGCCAGATTTTTTGGCCTTTCTGCAGTTTCTGTGTCTGCTGTGGTCTTGTCCATGTTTTGTTCCCAGACCCTCTGTTCTTCTGACTGTTGTTTGGGTCCCTGGGTCACGATTTCAGCCTTGCGCAGGACCTCACTCCTGATATACTGGGCTGTGTCCAGGAGAACCAAATCATTGGCAGTGGGGCTGTGGAGGACATGTGCTGGGCTCTGTGCAACTTCTGGTATGGCTGTTGTTCTTGTCACCTCATCCCTGCCTCGTTCCAGGTCCCTCTGTTCTTGTGTTTTCTTCTTGGGTCCTTGGGTCACAATTTCAGCCTTGCGCAGGACCTCACTCCTGATGTACTTGGCTGTGTCCAGCAGAGCCAAATCATTGGCGGTGGGGCTGTGGGAGACACGTGCTGGGCTCTGTGCAACTTCTGCTATGGCTATTGCTCTTGTTGCTTCATCCCTGCCTCGTTCCAGGTCCCTCTGTTCTTGTGTTTTCTTCTTGAGTCCCTGGGTCACAATTACAGCCTTGCCCAGAACCTCACTTCTAGTGTACTGATCTGTGTCCAGCAGAGCCAGTGCACTGGCTGTTGGGTGCTGCTTCTCCTCCTCTTCTGTACTGTGGGTGGTAGTGAAGGCCCTGGGTAAAGCCCTCGGTGCCCTCTTGAAGAAGAAAGTCCGTCTCTGTTGAGCCAGGGCATCCGTGACTGTGGGGGAAGGAGATCTGTAGGTAGGTGTTGCAGGTATTCCTGCTGCTGTTGCTTCCCTCACACTTGGTTCCAGGTCCAGCTGTTCTTCTAGCTGCTGGCTGGAACACTGGATCACAAATCCATCATTGTCCGGGTCCTCACTCCTTGTGCACTGGGCTGTATCTGGCAGACCCTGTTCACAAGCAGTTGGGTCCTGCTTTGTTTGCTCTCCTGTGTCATGGAAGACAAGTAAGGCCTTGTGCAAAGACCTCACCACCCTTCTGAAGTGGGGTGTCTGTCCCTGTTGAGCCAGGGTGTCAGTGACTGCAGGTGAAGGAAAGCTGTAGGCAAGGGGCTGGCTTGGATATATGTGAGGTTCTGCCTGCTCCCCCACCACTGAGGGCTCTTCCTGAGCTGCTGGGGCGACAATGGCTGTTCTAGCCCCTGCAACTGCCTCTTCTGCAGCCTCTCTGCCCTTACTGGTGGGCCAGCTGGGACCCCCCTGGTTGTGGGAGTCTTTGTTGTCCTCCAGGCCCAAGGAACTGACCCAGTGATGGCTGGGAGATGAACCAATGTCATCCTCCCCTTGGAACAGCTGTGTGTCAATTGTGTCTTCCCGCTCCTCCCCCTGGGACAGCTCTTTGTCAATGGCATCTTCCAACTTCTCCTCTTCTGTCAAGACCACTGGCTCACTGGTGGGAGTATGGGCTTCTAGCCACTTCAACTTTCTCATCATGTCCTTCATGATCTTCATACGTATCGTTTGTGGCTTCTGTGGTGTGGTGCACCTACTCGCCCGTGGGAGGTTCATGCCCCTGTCCTGTCCTGTCTCAGGCTGCACCATTCTGTCCTCAGTACTCACTTGCCCAGGTGTGCCATTGAGCCCCCCTGACCGCATCAGAGAGAAACACTGTCCCTTGCTCTCTGGCTGCTGGAGCTCCCTGTCCTCCAGGTCATCCTGCTGCTGTGACAGGCTGGCTTTCCGGAACGACACCTGTCTGCACCTGGTATGGGTCAGGCAGCTCCTGTCCAGCTCCTTTGGAGGCTTCCTCTTGAAGGACACCATAACCTGCTTCACAATAGCCCCCTTCTTTTGCCCCCACAGTGACCTACCATTGAGGTTGCACTTAATGCACACCGACAGCCTTGTTGGGTCCTGCTGTGCCATTTGTTCCCAGTGGCCTGTCCCTTTATCCGCATCCCTGCCCAGGGAAAACGATACAGCCATGCCATGCGCCTGGTCTGTGTGTACTGCTGGCTGTTTCTTCTCCATAGCTGTCTTTGGCACCCTCTGTCTCAGACCTGTCAGGGCTGCCCTGGGAAGCTGCTGAGCCTGAGGGAGATATTTTCTTATGAGTGGGCACTCCAGAGCTCTCTTGTTCTTAAGCATCATTACAGTCAGGACAGGGCCCCATGTCACAATTGGCTCTGTTCATCACAAAGGGCCACTTCCATAATGGTCTGCGTCCTGGCACCAGCCTAAAGGATGGGGGCAGAGCCTTGGGATGCTGGCTGGGTCGTGTGAACTGCTACTGCGTGGTTCATATCACAAGGGAAGGGAAAAGTGTGACGCCAGTCAGTTGCTTCACCTACCTGAGAGCCAAGGCTGCTTTGGAGCCACTACAGATTCAGGGAAAGTTGAGCACTAGAGCTTTGCCATTTGCTACTGTTTGCAGGTCTGGGCAGTGCACGACACCTGAGTTCAAGAAGTTAGTTAATTGATTGTAGTTTTTAGTAGTTAAAGTCTTGTGTTATGATTATAGAAAGGGATGAAATAGGGAACTGTGCCTTTGAAGAGTCCTACCATGCACTGGTTGGACTGGATATTGTATCATGCTGAACTTGTGCTTTGGTATGCTGACCAGAGAACTGCAGTATCCCAAAAGGCAGGTTTCTGTAGGACTCCTTGGCTCTGGCTGGACACAACTGTGCCATCATTTTTGAAACTGTTAAATTTGCCAATGTTTCCATGATTGTAGAGATTTTGTCTCAGTAAATCACAAACATGGCCATCCACAAAGCTCCTGTTTGTCATGAGGCATGCATAGACACAGCTCAGACAGGCCGAATCCAATTTTTTATTTATTACTTTCTAAGGGCACACAGCTACAACTATATACATAGTACATACTACACTAAAATATGTCTAATATGTCTGCCCTCTACTACTGCAAAAGCAGCTGTATTAAGCAACAGCAATGTTTACAATATTAATCCAATCATCTGAGGGTTAAAGAGTCCACAAGTTGTACATGCGTCCTCTGGTCCAATCAGGGATCTGATCACCCGATGTTCATGTGACATGGTCAGCTTCTGACTCCTGTCCAGGATGGAGACTTATGCCCAAACATGGGCTTTCTCTTCCGATGTCTTCATCAGCTGCAGACTGATAAAACAGCTAAGCATGTTTTCTTAAGTCATGCTATCCTAAACTGCCACATTCTAATCATAGGCTGCTTTGCTTTCCTACAGTGTTCTGTCACAGAACAGGAAAAAGTTTGAAGCTTCTGATTATTAGCAAGTGTCTCACAGGAGCCAGTGCAAATGATTATGTAAGGTCTTACAAACCTAACAGCTAGATGACAACCAGACTACCAAGTATAATTACTGACACGTGATAATATGATTGAATGATCCTAAAATGCTATGCAGTTGGTGAGTTTTGCAAGCTAACAGTATTTTCCATGGAAAAAATACACATATATGCACAACTGTATGGATTTCTGAGTAATGCATTTTGTCCACCTATTATTTTTTCTTGTCTTGGGTTGAGGGCTACAAAGACTCTCAGATGCTGCCTTTTCATTCTGAGAAAGCTGATTGCATTATCTGATGTGGCCTTTCTTAGTCATGTCTTGCATATCAAAATGTTTTATGGCTTCGTTTCATCTGAAGTACATAGAACCAAAATGTGTCATCAGTCCATCATCTCCAGTACTGTCATAGTCAGAGATTTTTATGGAGACTCCTTGTGATGTTTAGATAGTACAGGAGACAGAACTGACAGCTGGGGTGTCATTCCTCTTACATTCCCTTCAGTCATTTTCTTGTAAATTCAAGCCATTGTCCTGTATTTGCATCAAGTCTCTGTGTTGATTCTAGCCAGGAGGGAGTTAATTTTAGTTGATTTTTGACTAGAACCTGGAGGTTATTCTACAACACCTCAAATCATTGCTAGGGGCAGGGTGAAAGGAGTCTCTTCCAAAGAGAAGGAGTTCTTTCTGATTGAGTAAGCCTGGTGGAGGGAGTGATGGGGTGGCCCCCAGTTCCAGACTGGAGGGACTGGTTGGGTAAAGCCAGTTCCAAGCCAGCAGGAGGAGTCAGGTATTGTCTATTGTCAGGAATTTTTGAGGTGAGCAATAACTTTTCTCTTTTTGTACTGTCTGTATTGTTGGTGTTACTGTTCGTTTTCTTGCGTCATTGCTGTTTCCAGTAAATTGTTCTTATCTCAACCTGTGATCTTCACCTTTTGTGCCTCCAGTTCTCTTCTCCAGCATGCTGCAGGAAGCAAAGGAGAGAAGGATTGAGTGAGCAGCAGCATGGTTTGGAGTTTAAGTGGGAATACTCAATTGGGGAGTACCATTCCTAAACCACGACAGCAGCTCTCTTGCAGCAGAACACAAGATTTCCTTTTTTCATCTCATGACTCCATCAATGCCACAGACCCTGCAAAGAGACACAGAAATAAATATTTAATTATGTATCATTATGAATGGAAAAAGGGGCTTGTTGGATGCAAAGTAGGCCTTGAGTCTTGGGTCTGCCTCTCCAGATCTTGGAGAAAAAGCAATAGTTTGCCTTTTGAATTGTAAGCTGAAAGGAAGATTTTTTGTTGCAGAGAAGGTGAGGAGGTCAAGAAAAATGCCAGCTTTTGGCATGGAAGTCAAGAAAAGTTTTATAAAAATCCCTACTGTAATTTATGAGTTTAACTGAAAGGAAGAGATACTGAGTTTGAAAACTCCATACAGGTTTTATTTCTTCTGTTTGTTTCACAGCGTTTCGCTACTATAGCCTTACTAGAAACAAAAATATATGCTGTAAACAAAATCCATTAATATGAAGAGTAAACTCCATGTTCGGTCAGAAAGGAGACTGAACTGATGTTTGACCAGCTTACCTTGCTTTGAGTATCTCTTTCTGCCTTCATGCATTTCAGTAGAAAAACTTCCCCACATCTCAGTCATGTAGGACCAATCCCAGAGACAAGAGAACAGCAAATGTCTTTTACAAAACAATGGAAATATGATGAAGGGAAATATCAGGACACTTAGCTGATCTCTCAGTGAATGGAACAAAAACAACAAAGGAAAGCTTGGTCTT
>WEIV01028615.1:228762-248361 GCA_013390005.1 Calyptomena viridis | reverse complement strand
TGGTGGAGGTTTTCAGAACTCTTCTGTTTGCTTTGTGATTCGATATGGCCAAAGATATCACTGTGCTGAGAGAATAGAGATCAAGATCTGTACAAATAACTAATTTCTTATGCTCTCATAGAAATGAGGGTCCTCAGTGAATACTCACAATCCTTAAACGTAACATGTTAGCAGGTCACTTACTACTTTTGAACACTAAATCAGGGCATTCAGGTACTTTAAGAGGGGACTTGAGAACCTCAGGTGAAACACATTTGTGTCTCAGATAACTGGTTTTATAATGATTTATCAGGAGACAAATATCTGTCTCTATTATCTATAGGAGCAATCTATGCATGCATCTTATGATGGACACAGTAAGTGATTTAGATGGGATATATCTGACCTTAATGTATTTTGGGTTTCCTTTATTTCTTAACTGTACTGGTTTAAGTATTACCAGGAAGTGACATCCAGCTGTGATATTTCCGTTACTTTCCTTCTTCCTCTTCTTCCTTTGCTTTACAACAATTTTGCTGTGCTGCTTTCATGCTGATTTCATACATACCTGAAATAGTACTTTATGTCCAGTATTTTAACTCCTATTGTAATGGAGTAGAAACAAACACATGCTCAGTGCTTACACCTCAGCTGAGAGACAATGACTTAATCTAAATTGATGGCTTAAATCACATTTTTAGTAACTACTCTGTTTTGTGCTCTTTTTGTCAGGACTCCTCCATTAGAAAGGTAACTTTTTTAGTAATACTTTCTCTTAATCATAATAGTTTTTTCTTGTTGACCATCTGTTTCCACTACTACATTGCCAGCTTTTTCCTGCCAGATTTTTCCTGGTCCTGCCATCTTCTCTTGATGTATTATGTGCTCTTAAGTAAGTTAGTTGTACAAGATCTTTCTTCAGTCATCCAGCTTGAAGTAAAATTAGACTGAGAATGATTTGGTTTGAAAGGGACCTTGAAACAAACATATGAAGGTCCCTTTACACAATATAGACAATTCTACAGTCAGCTGTATGCAGACATGCAGCTGTTTTGCTGATGTTTTCAGCCAACTCGATGCAAATGTAGCATTCTCTGTATAGCACAGGTCTTTGCTCTCATTCTCATGGGGCTATCATTCAGTATTGTCTTGTTTTGGTTTATTTCAATGAGTTACATAGTCTCCTAGGGTTTACAATCATCTTTATAATTTTAGTCTTGTAAGTTTTGGTTCCTTGAGAGATGCATACCAAGAAGTTAACTGAACACTGTGCAATTGCTGTTGCTGCAGAGAAACACAGAGGTGAGTACAGCTCAATTCTGCAAAGCTACCTAGATATTGTACATCCTGAAGCAGGAGCCAAACACCTTTGGGAATTTGTGGAATACTCTCGGTGGGGGTATCTTCTAGCAGCCTTCCACTACCTGAAGGGTGCCTACATAGACGTGGAGAGGGACGTTATACGAGGGCATATAATGATGGGACAAGGGGAATGGCTTTAAGCTGAAAGAGGGTAGGTTTAGATTAAATATTAAGCAATTCTTTATTGTGAAGATGGCGAGATACTGGAACAGTTGCCCAGAGAAGTTGTGGATGTCTTATTCTTGGCAGTGTTCAAGGTCAGGTTGGGTGGGGCTCTGAGTAACCTGGTCTAGTGGAAGGTGTCCTTGTCCATGGCAGGGAGGGTTGGAAATAGATAATCTTGAAGGTCCATTGCAACCCAAATAATTCTACGTTATGATTTATTTTTTCTTCCTTACTGAGTTGGATTTTTTTGTTATTTTTTTTCACTTTCTCATCTGTCACATAAAACAAAGAATGCAGATTTTATTTAGCACTTCTTTTGGTGTATCCCATATCTACAGGATCAAGGATGTGGGAGCCAAGTCTTATTCTGTTAGTCTTCAGGAGAAGAATAAAGCCTTACATTTATTTTGTGAGAAATAAATGTACTTCTTGCTTAACCATGTGTCATAGTTACAGGGGCTGGGACTGGTTTATCACTATGAGGATATAACCAAAACCTGTGTATTCTATACCCTCTATGTCATTCCTGATGGGCTGTTAATGATAAATCATTTGGCAACAGCTGCCCAGAGCACACTTCACACCCCAGGCCACAATAGATAAGGAAAGAGATCTGGTGAGGCATTAACACCTCCACACCCAACTGGAGGGTCCTCCCTGCTCATGGGCCCAGCTGCACTGACACAATAGGCACTTACAATGGCCCACATCATCAAAGGATCCAAAATATCCCACGACTCACAGAGATAAAACAACCATTGTGAATTCCCTGACCAGGGGGAGGTATGAGTGACATATAATCTTTGGGGTTTGAGACTGGGGTACCACCTTATCGGACCCAGAGAGGGAACAGAACTCCAGCAGGACTGTGGCTGCCACTCTTGAGGAAACTGCTACCATTTCTTCAACAGGACCATCATCCCAACTACCAGGTTTTTCCTTTCCTTCTCTCTGCACCCAGAGGCACCACACAGTGCTGGGGCAGGGGCTCAGGAGCACCGTGCTGTTCCTGTCCCAGGGGGGCTGGGTTGTACTTTGTTCTTGTGGGTCAAAGCAGTTTTGTCATCTTGTGTCATTATATGTATTGTGATCTTTTTAGTACAATTGTAGCTCTGACTTGTGGTCTCTCCAAATTGGGTTCATTTCTCCTGCTGGTTTACTTCTAAACCAGCACACCATAATAGTCAGTGCTTGTAGCACTGGAGATAGAATGGAACCAATATATCCCTTCTAGGTAAATCTGAGCTTTCCTCAGAAAACTGAAGAATCTCAGATGCTTATGTTTTCTCAATGGGTAACAATTTTCTTAATAGCACCTCATGCTTTGGAAAGACCGCCTTTGCCAATCTGTATGTGTTTAGATTCCTTTGCTCCATGATGACCATCACAGGGAATATGTTGAAGAGCTAAGATTGTTAGGGGAAAGGGACAGTTACAGGTGTAAGAGTACACATCAGTGATATTTGTATTCCTCATATATAATAGCATGTGCTACTATTTACAAGTCTACAGAATTTTTCTTATCACTGCCATTAAATGTATTTACGCAGTCATATCTGTTTTAATGAACATTTGAAGAGTGCGCTGTGTAAAAGAGAATCACAAATAAAGCAGCAGATTCCAGAGAGTAGAGCAATAAGCAGAACCAGTAAGCCTAGATTCAGCTTTCAGTCCTTTATCTGGTGACCATACTTGCCTCCACACAATATTTCTAACTCTTCAGCATGTGTTTTCGCATGCCAAAGAAAATTGTGTATGCCTTCCACTTGTGGCTGTTTAGTTTACATGTGCTGACAAACCTGTTGCATTGAATACTCCTATACTGCTTGATTTTTCCCCCCAGTGGAGGCACCATCTTGAGTCTTTCTCATGTTGAGACACTAGGTTTTGGAAAATTCATAGCATTTCAGACTTTTGTTTAGTAGTGGTTGAAATTGGCCAGTGGATTAAAAAAAAAATTTAAAAAATTAAGGGGCAGGTGAATAATGCGAAATTCCTTTTTTTTTAAAATGTCACCTACTTGAACTTTTCAAAAGGCAATCTGGGGATTTATTTCTTCTGGTTTTGTTTGCTTTGTTCTGGGGTTTTTTTGGTGGTTGTTGTTTTGGTTTTTTTTTTCCCCCTTAAACAGCTGATTTCTAATAAATGCATTAGTTTAAAACAAGTTATCCTTATAAGCATTTTTAGTAACGAACCTTCATGAGGTCCTACCACAGAGTTTAACAGTGATTTTAAAATCTTATTTTGTAATTATGATGTTAGCCCCTATGGCTTCCAGGAAAAGCAAGCAAACATATAAACAAAACCAACAACAAAAATCAGAAGAAAACAGAAAGAGATCATTCCAGAATTTTTGTAAGAGAAATCTGTGGATTTTTTAAATGTTTTCAAAGAGAGTTACAATAGCCTCTAGAATAGGTACTTTTCTATTTTGTCCCTCAAATAAAGAACTGTCACACTTTCTAACCACTCCACTGGTGAAGTATCTTGCTTCACACTGGTTACTATAATCTGACAATTTTGGGCCACATCCTGTTCCACAAAGTGTTTTAGAACTTGCTAAAACTGATCACAGCTGATCCTCACCTGTTCAATGAAATGGAACTTGGTTTTCATGCAGCTGTACCCTTCAGTAGATAGAGGCTGAGTAGAAGTATTTTTCTTTAAGTTGATTTTTATATTTACTTAGCCATTTGCTCAGTGAGCCTGTAACAGCAGGAAAGTCACTGTGGAAATGAAGGCATAAGTGAGAGGGACAAGGGAAAAGAGCTTACAGGGTGTTGCAGCAAATACCTACTCTTGAAAACGTTCCACTCTGAGCTTTCTAAAAGAAAGTCCTTGGGGTTTTTTTGTTCCCTGGGTTTTTCCCTCTTACAATGACAATGAGTATGATACCATGTGTTACAGGTGTCAGTCTGTGTTCTTCACCTGAGTTCACTGCAATGAGTGATGTAATGTGAGAGGCAAGAGGGGATGGGAAAATTTCCTTCTTCTCCCCTCAAGTTAGAATTGATTTTATGCTTTGCAAGTGTGACTGCTAAATGCTGTTTCACTTTTCCTTTGCAAACTACTTTTATCTCTCACTAAGGGCTGTAGAAACCCCCACCATGTCTAAGACAGCAATACATTAAGAGCTCCCTCCCATGGTTATCATATTTCCTGCACTTAATTCAGCTACTTTCAATGTGGTCATGGACCACTATATTCCTGACCCATGGTTCAGCAAGGCCCTACATGAAACTCCACCCAGTCTAGCAAAAGGTACCAGGGCTGGTGAATGCCCTCCCTCTCCTACTCAAACCCTGCCCAAATCAGCCACACGTCCCAGTGTCCAGTAAAGCTACCTGCTTGTGCCAGATCAAGTGTCAGCTTATCAGCTTGCTCTCTGTGCACTAGCTTATTTACTGACATAAGACACTGGTTTCCTTCCATCCTCTATACTACTTTCTTTGAGATAAATGATTTTCCCTGTTTCCTACACAGAAATAGCTATTGCTATCATAGTGTCAAAGACATACATGGGAATAGATGACCTAATCTGTGCTTGATGGGGTAGTCTGTACTTCAGAGCTAAGCAGGTATCAATGCAGCCCCAAATTAATTGGGATCAGAATCACCTGATTGTCACTAGTTAACAAACTCAGGGACTGCCCTACCTATTTATCTCAGTCCTTAGCTCGCTTTAGCTCTTCTCTAAGTCCAACTCCCTACTCTTCTGCTTCCTCTCACTGTGTGCAGCCAGCAGATTCATGTAAGTAAAGACACTGCTCTTGCATAGTGCTTCTCTCCTGAGATTCAAAAAGGTTGTAAGGGTATTGGAAAGCATAATTAGCTCTTCTATCACAAAAGAGAAAACAAGTTTGGCAAAAGAGGGAAATTGTGGGTTCAGAAGTAAGAAATATTGGCTTATGAAAGTGTATAAACATATCTAGAACCTGATTTGGATTAAGCTGAGGGAGTTTTCCAGGAGTCTGTATGCTCTCTGTTATGGAGGACCAAACAACATTCCCTACCAGAAATATGAAATGGTGAGGTAAGTAAACAGCCTGACTTGGGAAGATCACCTGGGACATTTCTAAAGGCCACCTGTCTTTGTTCCCTCTGTTTCATACCTGGAGATTCAGCTTGTGTGCAGATATACCACCTCTCCACTCTTCCAAATGAAGTTGCACAGCAGGTTCCTTCCAGGGCAGGTTTTGTTTTTCCTTCCTATCTGTTAGTGGCTTCGATTAAGAGATTCCATGCCAAATCATCACAGTTGCTCTTTATGCAAAAAAAAGAGGCTCACTTTCTCAGAAAGCTCTGCAAAAGTACTCTAAAAACCTGGATTTTTGTTGTAAGCTACTTATTTCCACTTCTGCATTTGGCTTACATGTGAAATATCACTATGCCTACCCAGCGAGAATATTCTTGCTTTCTTCCTCTTTATTTAAAATGCATGCTTTTAAGCGATTTGAGTATGTGGTAACCAACTTTTCCAACTAAAAGCTGAAGACCTCCAAGAGGCTAGATTAAAAGAACGAGGCAGGTTTTTGTCCAAGGAGAGATTTGCTTTTCTGTGTTAAGAATCTGGGGTATTTAGGGATGTAGTAGTCATGTAATATCATTAATATTTTCCTCAAGATTTTGAGGGAAAGCTTTATTTCCCCTAGAAGGTAAAATACAAATCAAAACCCATTTTTATCTTCTATGAAGCATGTGTGCCACCTCCTGAGTAGTGAAGCAAAGGTAGGAAATGTAATTGTCCTCATTGTACCAGGAATTCTGGTAGCCTTGAATGTCAGGTGACATGTCCCTTGGGCACTGCTCTAAAATAATGCTGGTTTTATTGTTTCCCTGTTTCTTCAGTTGGGCATATGTCTCCCAATAATTAAATAAATGTGTTGGCTTGGTGTGTGAAACCAAACCTTTACCTTCTCTTGCTTGCACACTGGTAGCATAGCAGTGTGCCTTGGTGCTGGCTGGTTTTGCCTGCTCTTGTACTGTTATGAAGTGGCAATTCCAGGAGGTACAGGGAGCTTCCCATGTTTTTCCTGTTTTCTTTGAAAGCCTGTACTCCAGAGAGGCTTTGATCAAGGTCAACTTTGCTTTCTGTGTAGCTCTTTCCCACACAATTGCAGACAGGGAACCATGTGCCTCTCCGGGCCTGCCAGGTTGTAAGCTGACCCAATGGATGATGTCAGAGTCCCAAATGCTATGGAAACTGTCCTCCAACTCCACCTGAAACTGATTCTTCCTGTTTTCCCTTATAATAAACAGTGTGGTAGTTGGTGAGTGCAGTCTTGGGGCCGTTTTTACTGGAAGGTACTGACCTTGCCAGTGAATTTTGGGATCCTATTCTGAGAATGTGAAAAGCTGTCAGCTTATATAAAGTCTTATGCAAGGAATTATTCTAGGGAGAATTCAAAGCTGAATTTTCCTCCCACCTGTGGCTATCCATTACATTTTGCCTACGTGTTCTTTCCATGCCTTTTTTATTCTTTAGTGAACTTAATACCTAAGCTACTGAGCACATTAGTAATGCTTGATTGCAGACCCTACTGCCTGTGCTGCAGTGCTGTAGCTCTATTATTACAGAAGCGGGACCGTCCTTGGCCTCTTATTTGGCTGCTCTATGAGCAGGAAACAGCACCTCATTAAAATGAGGTTGGACTTTTTGGAGTGAGTCCAGAGGAGAGCCACCGAGATGATTAGGGGGCTGGAGCAGCTTTTATACAAGGAAAAGCTGAAAGAATTGTGATTGTTCAGCCTGGGAAAGAGAAGGCTTTGGGGTGACTTAATTGTGGCCTTCTGTATCTGAAGGGAGCCTACAAGAGGGACTTTTTACAAGAGCACGTAGAGACAGGACAGGAAGGAATGGCTTGAAATTAAAAGAGTAGGTTTAGATTAGGTATTAGGAGAAAGTTTTTTTTCTGTGACAGTGGTGAGACAGTAGAATAGGCTGCCCAGAGAATTTGTGGATAACTCGCCCATGGAAGTGTTCAGGGCCAGGTTAGATGGGGCTCTGAGCAACCTGGTCTAGTTCCAGGTGGCCCTGCCCATGGCAGGGGGCTGGAACTAGATGATCTTGAAGGTCCCTTCCAACCCAAACCATTCTAGGATTCTATGATTCTATGAATATCTTTTACTTACTAGTGATTGCTAGGTGTTGCTTTGTGGAATAAGAAACGGAAAAGGCTCTTTTATGGTATTTGGCTTACCTCCTAGATATTTAGAAATCTACTCTGAATATAAATAAATGTGTATAGTAATTGCCCTAGTGCAAGTTATTGATGGACTTATTGTGCCAGCATGGCCTCTACTGTTGAAGACTTGATTGGATGAGCACGATCTGGGAGCCAGCTGCACTTGCCAGTATGGGATGCCAGGTGCTTTAGGGACATAGATGGAGGTGGGGAGCCTGGGGGGACTAGTGCTTCCACCTCATGAAGCAGGAGACCCCCATGGGAACACACCATCAGGGCCTTGGGTGCACAGGGGAGCACCTTACAGCAGCTCCTGTCAGGAGCAGCTTTGTACTGTTATGAATTAGTAGGATCTGTGCCCTACAAGTTTTCACCTCTCTTATGTGCCATAGATTTGATTAACTTAATCGTGTACGTGATGGAAGTTTCTGTCTTTCTTGGTTAATTTTTGTCTTTGTGGAAGAAACCAAACGGTTCTGTACTGTAACAGTAAAAGATAGAAGTATGGATAACAGCTTTTGTGTATGAGGATAGTACATAGCCTAATTTACATTCACTCTCCTGCAGAGCTCTGCAGAATGGATTTAATTGAATAATGAGTTTCTTTCACTGATTCAACTACTTAGAAGGGCCTTCCTTGTGGTATGATTAGTGACAGGACACTGTATGCAGCTTCATCCTGCACTTAACTCTGAAAGAACTGCTGATATTTCTGTACTAATTGTGTCCAACTGTTGCAGCGCTGCTAGTGATAGACAGCTGCCTCTGGATTCAATGTGTTTGAATGATCAGAAGGGATCTGAACTTCATTTTTTTAATTTGGCTGTAAAGAGTAAGTCCAGATGTATTTCTGCCAGCTTCTTAGAGATATCCTGTGTGGATATTTATCAGAGGTCTACATAAGAGGTATCAAAGCAGAAGTGGCTAATAGGTAGAGAATACAAGTGGAAGAAATTCACACACACAAGCATTCTTCCTCAAAAATGAAACTTAAGAATTGTGCTTATCCGATGTAGAAATTGAAGAAATGGAAGATTGCACTATGACAGGCATAATGTATACAGTTGGGGCTGAGAAAATTCAACTTAAAATTTCAATTTTGGATTCTCAGGGAGAAAATTATTTATCAATAAGGCATTGCTGACCCACAGTTACTGAAAAACAATATTTATGAGAATAATTATACTTAATAAAATAAATCAATTCGGAAGCTTTTTCACTCTTGGTTCTCAAAATGGAATGAAGAAAATTTCATCAGACTAAATGGTTTTCTAGCAGTTAGAGTCTAACATTCCACAGGATCTATGAAGGACTGAGTCGCTTCCATTTTAAATCAATAAGATTAAAATTGTCCTTTAATTCAGTGACTTTAATTACATTTTTTGGTACTTGTATTTTCCCAAATCAAAAATTGTGGCACTAACTGAAATATTTTAATTTTTGTGTTGTCATCAAATGAAAATATTTACACAGTATGGTTGGTGAGGTTTCCTTAACTAATATGGATATTCTGTAAATGTGTATACTTCAGCAATTACATAAAAATATTTCTTTGCATTCTAATATTCCCATTGTAGTAAGTAGATCTAGGAAAAGAGGAATGAAATACTTCATATTTCTGTCATAATTAACTTTCTATTTATCTTTTGTGTCAAGTTAATTTTGGAAGGAGACTGGAACACAGATTCATAAATTGAAAACCAACATTCTAAATAATTTTTAATATGACTTAATAGATTGTCCACATTGAATAAGCTTTGAAATTTTCAGTAGAAGTTCCACTTTACAGAATGCTGGATAACAGTGGTGAATATGACAATATAGAAGATCTGTAGGTGCTGACATTTGAATGAAGAGAAAATTTCTTAATTCAGGAAATGGTTTGCTGTACTTTATAAATAATGCAGGATGTGATAATTTAGTTAAAAGTATTTCACCCCATTCCTTTCATGAAACAAATTAACTTGTTTAACTACTGACTAATTCAATAAATGACAATTTTCAACTGCTTAACTTATAGTATTACAATTAATTGTTAACATTTGTTGTTTCAATTTAATTTGAAATACGGATTAGGTTTATTTTTTAATGCACAACAGTATAATCAGAGAACAACTTGACTAAAATGAAGACCTCTTCTCTAATACTTTGAATAAGTGATTTTTCTCCACATTGTTAGCTTTTAAAATTGAAGTTTTGAAAAAGATAGCTTTATCTTATTAAATATAAAGATTTCTGAAATGAAACAAAATAAGCAGCTAGCAGTGATTACAGAAAATTGCTGTGGGTGGGGTGATTTAGAGTAAGACCTTGGGTTTCTAATAGCAAGAGAAATCTAGTTTTTCCTCATGTCGAAACTAATTTAAGAGGTTTATTTTTTTTGTCTGCCTGTACTTTAAATTACCAGAATGTCTTTAAACTCTGTTCAGGAGGTGGGTGTTTATGTGGTGCTGGAAGAATGCCTGTACTTATGAGGACCTCATATGGCAGTAGGTTTTCTCCCTCTTCACATGGCCTCAAGTGTATTTGCACCATAGGGCAACACCAATGGGGTGCACGTTCCTGGTGGCAAATCCATCTCTGCTTACTTCCTTGCAAGCAGTAGTCCTGTGAAGTTCAAAGTTATGCTTCCTGAATGTCAAGTCAGTTAGATATGTAACCATCTTATAAACTGGAGAGCTGTAACTCATAATTCTGATTTTTTAAAAAAATGTATTTGAATCTTACTCTTTATTCTGCCCCTTTTTTTGCACTTGGAGGTTGAACTAGCAGGCAGAAGTCCTGGGATATTGCTTTGTTGTTTAATTTTATTCTTTCCCTTACTGTTTCTAATGTCACTCCTTGCAGCTTTGATCAAAGAAAGCTTTGAAACCTTCTTGTTCAGCCCTTAAGAAACTATATCTTTAGATCTACTAATTTCATAAATATAGAGCCCAGCTCCCTCTTGTTTAAAGAAAGTCAGCCCCTCTCAGCTTTTTAAACTACCCATTTTTAATGACATCATTTTACAAAGGTAATTTACAGAATTCTTTTGGATGAACCAGATCTTCTAATTCTCTAGTTTGGATCCCTCATTGAAGAGGTAAATGTAACCATGCTATTTCATGTACTTTTAACAGAAATGAAACTAGACTTTCTTTGCGTGCTCTTATTAATGTAGTCTAAATGGAAAGGTGAAGTCATGTTGTGAAAAGACAGGAGGTAAATAGAAGGATATAATGAGAAATAAACACATTAATTGAGCCCATCCCAGACTTACTGAAGTGCAGAAAGTAAGCAAAGAGATTCACTAATGGATCCATTTTACTGCTTTAGCTCTAGTAATTTATTCTGAATTGGGGTCTGCTGATTTACTAGTTGCCTTCATTTTATCCCTTCCTAGCAAAAGAATGTGCATCTGACATCTTTGGCAGTGATAGGATTCAAACATGTCTGTCTGTCTTTGTGGTTTGTGAAGTAGCATTTGTGCTTTCTTTGCTTTCTTCTTCTCCAAATTATCAGTTTCTAGTCTTCTACTGTTGTTTTAAGGTTGGAGTCACATGACAAATTTGGCAAAACCACAGAAACTTTCTACAAGATAAAAAGAAAATACATGTGTGGAGTATTTGGTCGCACATCTTACGTCTTTATTATTCTAATTGTGAACTCCTATTTTAATAGAACTATCATTGCCTAACATACTGTGGTCATTGACACGCTATATGAATTATATTTTATCTTGGGCTCAGCAAGATCATCATGTCAAGGTGCTGTCAGATTAATAAACTACCTTTAAAGTAAAAGATTGAATACTGGCAGAAATATTAAATCTAGGTCATGTATTATATTTCTTCTTTTCCATCTTGTTCCTAATGTTGTCGAGAATTCATATCTGAAGACTGTTGACACTTTTTTGTCTAGCAATTAATCACTTCATGGACAAGGATTCACAAGGCATCTTTGTAAGTCCTTCAAATCAAATATTTGTTGGCTGCTATCAAAGGTAGAGCCAGCTGATCAGTCCTGACTCCAAAGGAGATGGCATTGGCCTTCAACCCATTGAACTCATTGAAGATGGGTTGCATCTTTTCTTATTTACAACTTGCATCATAGGCGATCCTTTAATAGCATTGCACGTCTTATATCTGTCTGTATTTTCATCAATTATTCAGAGATATTGGCCTCATATAAGTGCAGCCATCACTTCAGTTGAAGCTTTAGGAAGGATATTTTTGGCCTAAGGAAGAATTTTATTTGTCATCAAAGTAAAATCCAGAAACTCCAGTCCTGTAGCAAGAACCATTGTGGCGTATGATAAACAAATATGTAACAGAAAAACACTCTGTGAAAGATGAGCCCACAACCTAAGTAAGCAAGCTGAAAAGTCTACACCAAACAGGGACCCAAAACCCTGTTTGAAGGAAGATCCCTCAGTATGACAATGAAGCTGCCATTATGGCAAATGATTTCAGGATATGCTATAGGTCTATCTAACCACATAAACATTTATTAATATATATATAAACAGACGGACATATATACAGACACATTTATATGTTACAGCCTTTAGAGGCTTACCTGAAGGAGAAGTGGAGTTAATGTACCTTCAGTATCTCAGGAACAGAAATGAAAACCACAAAAATACTCAAATTATAGATGGTCCTGTATGGAGTTCCTTCCTTTCCAAATGCTTTCTAATTTTATCTCAATGAGTTTATATTTTCTTGTCTATCAGTCAATAGCTATTTCATGAATGTGCAGCCATAAGACATTCTTGTAAGGCCTTCTGAAGCTCCAAGGCTGGCTGTGCATGAGTACAAGGGAGATCAGTTTGCACACGAAGAACAGAAAGAAAGTGTGACCTGATGGATAGGATAAATACCCTGAATGTTATGCTGGTTGTCGCCTTTCTGAAACAACTCATCTGCTCCAACACCTCACTGTGTCACTTATGCCATCATTGGCTCCCAGCACCAAAATCTGAATTCATGGGATATGAGTTAATCGCTGGCAAGAGGGCTGGTAGATGTGTGTAGCCTGTGAGTCAGACCAAGCAGTATTTAATTTAACATTATTTACTGGATGCATTGAGGGAAAAGACAGACGATTTTGGTTTCCTTATTTTAAACTCAGTTACTATATCTATGCTAACAAGTAGTCCCAGACGTTGTTTCTGCATACTGAGTATGGTTTCGTTTACAATGCTGTCATGTGAAAAGGGGAGAAAGCTCTTAGTGTTTGATTAGTCTGTTGGTGCCCCAAGAAAACCTTGTTCCCCGAGCAACTCTGTCAGTGTCCTGTTGTGGGGATCCTTCACCGAGCAGTTCACTAGAGCAGAGGGCAGTTTGAGTGGCTTGCTCAGGGTCACACATCAGAGAAACACTCTCCTGGGTCTTCACACCTTTACCCACTGCCAGTGACTGCCACTGTCCTTGAAGGACTCGCATTAATTGGTGATAGAATAACACTCTTTATTAATGTAATTGTGAGAGGTCAAGTTTCAGGATTGCCAGCAATAATATCTGACTGCAAAAATGTATTCAAAGCAATATACTAACAAGAAATATAATTCAAAACAACACACTAACAAGGTCTAAGCCCTCTTAAAAGTTAGCTCAAGATAATCATTCAGCATGCGTGGAAGATGGTTCTTAACCAATAGGTATCCTTATGGGAAGAAGACAGGTTCAGCCTGTCAACTGATCCCAGAAGTTATGATGGAGTCTTCCCCAACTTCTCCCCATTCAACTCAATTTTATGCTATTCCTTTACATTTAGGTGGAGCTTGAGTGACTTCAGTCAGATATCTTACTTAGTGAGGAGTGGTTGTACCTTGTAGGTGGATATCTGAAAGAACCTTGGGATGGGGACACATGCCAGTCCAAGGAGAGTGATTTCACCGTAGTTGCTAATTCAGCAGTAGGACATCTCCCTTGGTCTTCAGCTGCTGTGGGGCTTATCAGCTGGAAAGTGCCACGGAGTTCCCTTCTCTGCAAGGGTTTTAACAGAGTCTGGCCACAGAGTCTTCACCCTGCTCCACTCTCTGTTTAGTTCCCCTCAGATTGTATTGTGTGTGGGAAGTCGAGTATGCTGACTGCACACCACGCAGGGAGTAGCAACTGTATTTTCCCCTGTGATTTCTGTACCGGTATCTTTTTACCCCCAGTCATTTTCCCACAAATGCTTGCCTAATGTCACTGAATTTGTTTTGGCCCCAGCCAAATAACACACTTCCAGTTAATTCACAGGCACAGCTTGAAAGTTAACGCGGGCCAAAAAGTTCTGGGCTATAAGGGGGTTGGACTACAAGAGTATGTGAAAAAGAGCCAGTCTGTACTAGAGAGTAAGTGTTGGGGGTGCATTTACCTTTCCAGTACAGACATCAGGTATCCAGTGAATAATGTACTTTTTTCATCAGTCCACCGTAAAACAGTCGTGCAGCTGTCACCTGGCATGAATTAACCATGGATGAATGTGAACTTGGAAAAGGGTACTTTTGGTCACTATGTTTAATTCTGACAAGAAAATTTGGTGGATCCCAACAATATTTTGTTTTTAGAACAGGTCATCTTCACTGTGTAGTTTGTGCATCATCATCATATGCATGAAGATGAAATAAGTTAGTGGTGTTTTGATTTTTTTCTGTTACTTATTTGTTCTCTGCCTGAAAGCAGATCTGGCTCATTGCCTTGCTTCATATTGGTGAACACTGCAGGTAAATGAGAATGGTAGTGCAAAAATATGACTCTGTAAAATTCTGAAAAGAACCTATCCTAACACTTCTGAAATGCCGTCTTAATTCCTGAAAAGAGGAAAACTGAAATTTACATTATCTGCTTCCACTCAAGTCAGTGCAGGGCCACCCCCTTGAACTACATCTCCCATGATGCATCCACAGCCTTGGTCTGCTGCCTCCGGCACTCACCTGCCTTTGCTGACTCATGGGTGAGAATACCCGCTAGGAAAGCTCTTTTCAAGTGAGACATTTTTCTGCACAGCATTTTGTTCAAAGTCCTGCCTTTTCAATCTTCACAGCCCTTTGTGATTTCTAGAGACAAGCCAGCCAGCCCAAAGTAGCGGCTTTAACTCGTCACTTGTCTCTGAAAATGCTCTGCAGCACAGGAGAAGTTCTGCTACTCACAGCTGATGGATGGGGAATCAGAGGCATGCTGTCTAATCCACAGTGAATAGCATAGTTTGGGAACAGAGTCCAGGTCGTATGCCTCCTTGCCAAGTATGCTAGAATAGGTGGCTTAAAGGTGAAAGGCTGCAGCTGTGAGACACCAGCCTTCCTTGTTTAGCAGCGATTAACATTCCTGAAAAGCCTGCCTAGGCTTAGGGCAGGTAGTCATGATTTACTGCGTGTGAGCGTCTTTGTATAAGGTTTTATGTGCCAGCTGTAGCAAGCTCAGATGCCTGCAACCTTAAATTTTAATTTGTATTATTTTATTATCTCTCCTTGATTTAAATAATGAATATTCCTAAATGTTTTTACAGTAATACCATGGAAATAGGTAATTTCTTCTGGAGGAAGTGTACTATGTAAAACCGCACTGAGGCATTGAACAGATTTGTTCAAAAAGATAAAATTGAACCCAGAACTGAACTTTCTAATTCAATTCCTTTATGTGCTGGCACAACAGAGCACTGGCTGACACTGCATCACCCAAATTTGCCTGCCTGCAGTGGTTTGGCTTTTCTGCTTCCAGTAACAAGGTACCTCCCCTTCTAACGCAGCAAAGCTAAATTTAGCCCCTGTGGAGTGCACAATTCCTATATTTAGTGCTGTGAAAGTCAGACTTCAGCAAGGAACTGGCTAACTATGAGGTGTTCTGCAGTCCAGGAGACAGAAATAGAAACACAGCAAAGTTCCTCTTTGGGTTTTCCCCCTCTGGTCAGGCAGCAATGACAATGGAGGTCTCTGTGCAGGGACAGGCTTTTTAAAAGAATATATATCCCGGCAGTTATCATGGGATTTCCGAAAGCGAGCAGACAAAGAGCTGCAGAGCCCGGTGCCGCTGGGAGGGCACTGAGCACAGCTGCTGGCTTTGTGACGGAGGAAGGAGCAGCTCGCCCAGCCCTGGCAGCACCGTGGGGATGCAGGGGTGGTGGCAGTGGCAGGCTGATGCAGCATCCGCAGGTGCCAGGCACACTGCAGCGGTGATTCAGGCTGCATTTGACTCCTCTGCCCTGGGGTTAGGTATCTGCTTATGTAGGAAATATGCAGAAATATGTCTGTGCTCGTATATACCTAAAGGGCCCTATTCTCTTGCACCCAAAACTTGCCTAGTGTCAGCTCGACACAATTTCTAAGGCAATATAACACCGTTTCTTAAGCCAGGTGGTGGTTTTGGGAGGGAAACAAGAAATCTGTGGGCACTCTCCTTTGGGCCTCCCATCAGAGCAGGTGATGAAGGCCCACAGATATGCAGTGGGGGTGGAAATGTGCTGTGGCTTTTACTCGTGACAGTGCCCGGGTGGATGAGTGGGTCGGCTGTGGAAGCACACACCCCGATAGCCGAGCACACCCCGCTCGGGCCCGCGGGCCGCCAGGCACGGTGGGCACCGCTAGAGGGCTCGCACAGTGGGGTTTACCATGTCTGAAAACAAACTAATTGAAACTGTAGGGTGTGCTGGCACTGAGCCCTTTTTGTGCTACTGGTGGAGGTTAACAGAGTTAATATAAATGTGTACTCAGTGATCACTTCAAATTGCCTCCTGGGTACTGCCAGCCGTGCAATTTAATTCCCATGTGAATAAGAAAGCATTCTTTGGACAAACGTCAGATTGATTTGGTCAACCAAATCACTTTTTTTCATTCAGGTCTGCAGAGTCTGCACCTTAAATAAGGCTAGATTAAAATTTGATCAAAAACACTGGTATATTACTGAGACAAGCCTCTGTCAGCATGAAACCCTTGAAGGGAGCATGTTTTTGGAAGAAATGTAAACGCACTAAAAAGAGAAGTATATATAGCTAGAAGATTCTTGAAATGATCCTGCTTTCATAGCCATGAAGCCATACAATGATAAAACTTTCCTCAGCTGATCTTGTTATTTCCTCAAAGTAGCCATGGGTTTTTTTTTCCCCACTGTGCTCTTCCTGGGAGGTTCAGAGCTGCACAGGTAGGACTGTTTTCTAATTTCCAGCCTAATTTTATTGTGGCTCACTTATTCCCATTTGTCCTTGTGTCATTTTTTCTTCATTAGCTCTTCTTCTTCCTCAATGTATCTCCTCTGTAAATACGCCTGGGATAATTATATTTTGTGCCAGCCTTTGCTTGTCTGGGCGAAACAACCAGAGCTCCTCAAATTCTTCATTCTAAAATAGCCTATCAAGCTTCAGGACAGCTGCCAGAAGCCATAAGTACTTTTTTTTCCCCTTCTTTTACCCCTTTGTCTGTTAGAGAACATTACTGTGACATGGGGGAAATTTGCCTTTATGTCTTATTATGAGGTGTGGCAACAGAGTAGTTTTCTGAGACAGATATTGCACTGAGGCCCATTTTATGGTGCAAATTGGCAGGTACTGGTCTATATGGGCCATTTTCTAACACTTTGATTTCTAATTTTTTAATGCAGAATAGCTGAGTTGCTATGGAGAAAATCATACTGGTATAAGCCAAGGAGCACAACCTTAGAAAAAGGTGGAAAACAAAACATCAAGAGCAGAGAAAAAGGAGAACAGTCAAAATATCTCAAATTTTCCTAAATTTTATGTGAGATTCAGGAGCATATTAAAAACATTCAGGACAGCTTTTACATATTGTCTGCTTTTCCCATAAGAAAAGGAAAATGAAAAATGTTCTTGGAAAAGGAAAAATGTTTCTAGCCTTGTGACAGTATCCTAGACTGCAGTGAGACCTCTATTCCTTTTATCTGTGTCTCCTGGCTGAGTTTTCATGCATGTAATGAGTTGCTGTTGGCTTTTGATCATGCCTTTTAGCTGGGTGCCAGCAGCATGGAGCTGGCAGGCAATGAAAACTGAATCTGTGTAGGAATGAAAAGAGGGAAACCTCTTTGAAAAGCAAGGCTGAGTCCAGGCAGCGCTCAGTGTATGCAGCAAAGCAGAAGTTGCGGCTGAGAACAGCCAGTCAGTAACCACTACTGACTATGGAATCACAAAACCTGAACTCTCCTGGGGCAGGAAGTGTTTGCTGCACACTGTGACCATGAAGGACAGGCATGAAGATAATCCCACACCTCACAAATTCTGATTTAACTTGTCTGTTACCCATAAAGCATGTTCGTTGTTGAACATTCAGTCATTTACACAAACATTAACTGTATCTGAAAAAGCATATCTATCTTGACATTCTTTGGCTCCATGTTCAGGGTAATGCTTTGATAAAAAAGAGGAGTGAAAGGGTATTATTTTAGCTGGAGGCCAAAAGCTGCTAGAAAGGAATGGAAAGAGAGGGGGATTCCACGCTGACGGTAATTAAAGAAGATGAAGTATTTAAGTGAATGCTTCACTGCGCATTGAGTTAATGTTGAAGTTCACTGGTCTAGGGAAAAAAAAAAGCTGAAATGTTGCTGCTCAGATTTGTGTTAATAATTTTCTTACATGCTACTAAATAACCCAACTCACTTTATTGTGGGAACAGAATATGATCCAACTAGTGTCCAGAAGACTTCAGGAAAAAACTCAGTACAAAGAAAGCCGACTCTGTGCTATGTGACTAGACACTGTGTGAATGACTTAATATTATCTCACTGGTAGATCCAGGAGCCAAAGGAAATGGAAGCCTTGCTTGGCAAACAGTGCCCAAGAGTTGAAGTCACAGCTCCAGCAACTTGTAGTTTGAATTGATGTAACAGAGAAACAAAGGGGGGTGTGGCATTGAACTAAAAGGGAGGTGAGAAGTGATAGCAGTACGGTCTGATGTGGGAACATATGCTGCTCCAGCAAGCATTAATGGCCCACAAGCAACTTTATCCCCTCCTCATAGTCACTCTGCACTTAAAGAAAGGTGATGGAAATTAAGTGAAATACAGCTGCTTCAGTAGCAGAGTGACTGCAGGTAGCTTCCTATGTCCTGGGTGTGTGGTATTTGCTAAGGTGATGTCTAAAAGATCTATACAGATCCCAGATCCTGTATAGCCTGGTCAGCACATTGATTTGCCTCAGCTGCAGGGCCCAGGCACAGTCTGGCTTGGAGCTCCTCTGCCCAGCACTGGGCCACCTTTGGAGCAGAGGTACTCGGAGAGATCTGGCTGGGCTGTACCCACCTAGGCAGTAATGCAGCTCAGCCTTTGCCTGGACCTCGAGCCTTTGTTGTTTCTCTGTATCATGTAGCATTAAAACTGTGGTGAAAACCAGATTTGCGCAGTTCTGTTGCCAAATTCCCAGTGAGACTGATGAAGCCAGGATTTCAGCCTGGCAAGCTATTCAGCAGTGCTATCCTCACAGCTGTAGTCCAATTAGCCAAGATATGCAAAACCCTTTGTGATTTCCCCCTTCATGTTCCTAGTTCACCTGCTAACTAGCTATGGAGTACCACTTGCCCTTTTTCCCCGTCTCTCAGGTACTTACTTCTGTTGCCAAAACGTCTCCCTCCCTGGCAGGCAACATGAGGGAAGATGGCACCCCTCTCTCCTTCCCCAGATGGTCACTGCTGTCTCCTTCTCAGCCACCAACTGCTGAATGTGAAAAGATTCATGACACGAGTGTTGACATAGTGAGAGGCTGAGAAATTCCCTGGCTTGTAGTACTGTCCTCAGCTCGACTTTCCTCTTCATCTATATTTTCATTTGCCACTCAGGGTGGAGAAGAGTGGCCGTGAGTCATCCTGGAGGCTGATGACTCATATTTTCAGTCAGAGCAGTCGGCATGCTGAGGGTTTCTCAAGCCTCTGCCCAATCTTTCATGCCCAGAATCTCAGCAGAGGGTTTGTGCATGGATTTTCTTCACTATGATTTCTAGCCCC
>WEIV01028615.1:187578-228515 GCA_013390005.1 Calyptomena viridis | reverse complement strand
GGTTTTCATCCTTCTTATGTTGGGGAACCCAGAGCTGGACACAGTACCCCAGGTGGGGTCTCACCAGAGCAGAGAGGAAGAATCACTCGCTTTGACCCGTTAGCCACACTGCTTTTGGTGCAGGCCAGGATATGTTTGGCTTTCTGGGCTGTGAGTGTGCATTGATGAGGGTCATGTTGAGCTTCTCATCCACCAACAGCCCTCAAGTCTTCTCAGAGCTGCTCTCAGTCTGTTCTCCACTCAGCCTCTATTTGTATTTGAGATTGCCCTGACCCAGGTGGAGGACCTTGTACTTGGCCTTATTCAGCTTCATGAAGTTTAGACAGGTCCAGCTCTCAAGCCTGCCAAGGTCCCTCTGGATGGCATCCCTTCCCTACAGCATGTTGACTGCACCACACAGCTTGGTGTTGTAGGCAAACTTGCCGAGGGTGCACTTAGTCCCACTGTCCATGTCACCAACGAAAGTGTTGAACAGCACCAATCCCAATATCAATCCCTGAGGAATGTCACTCATCACTGTCTCCACTTGTGCTGCAAGTCGATTGCAAGCGTTTGAGTGTGACCGTTCAGTCAAATCCTTATCCATGTAGTCTGTGCCTCTCCATTTTAGAGACAAGGAAGTTGTGTGGAACAGTGTCCTATGCTTTGTACAAGACCAGGTGGATGACAGCAGTTGCTCTTCCCTCCTCCACCAATGCAGTAAATCATTGGAGATGGCCACCAAATTTATTAGGCACAATTTGCCCTTAGTGAAACTATGCTGACTGTCACCAATTGCTCCCTTATTTTCCATGTACCTTAGCATAGTTTCCAGGAGGATCTGCTCTATGATCTTAACCATGGGTTAAATGGTCTACTTTGCGACTGTGCATCTGTGGTTCTTAAAATATCCATTCAGTCCCGAGCTGAGGTTTGCATATCATCCATGGTGACTGGCTGAAGCAGCTGCCAGATCCAAGCATTGCTTGTCATCTCTTGTTGTTTGAGGTTCACCTTCACATCAAACTACAGTATATAGAAGCAGGACACATGGGATCGTGGGGAGCCAGGGCAAGCTAGGAGGTTGTCCACACCTGAGGGGGGTCTTCTCCAAAAGCAGGTGATGAGACAACCTTTAGATGGTTCATGAGAAGCTGCAGGAAGAATTCTGCTTGATGTGTAAGCTAGTGGCGATATTGGAAGGAGATCTGAATGAGAAGGGCACGTGAGAGGTGCAACATGATGGGAAAACTGGAAAAGAGGACAGCATTGGAGGCTAGTGAAAAAGTAATCGAAGTAACCCTTCCCAGCTCCTTTGAACTGAAGAATATTCTGACATTCAAAAGCGTCAAAAGATAAACACAAAAAAAGAATTTATTTTTATCGTACAGGGTATGACAGATGTGTTGGCAGCGTTTTGTTGTCACTCTGCATGGCTTTTAATTGAGGTTACCTAGAAACAGAAAGGGACAAAAGTGTTTCACAATGACAGAGTTCTAACTATGGGAGAGTTTGTAGAAAACCAAAAAATATCATGGTGAAGAATGGAAAGACAAATTATGTTGTCCTCAGTCTTTTTAGTTTCTCCTTTACTTGTAGACTTTTTAAGCAAAAGAAGACTAGAAAGGAGTTTTGTAAGCAAGTTATGGTTTAATTCTATCATATGTTTTCTCTGATTTCTTTTCCCAACTTGAAAAGAAAAAGGGAGAAAGGAGGGAAATGAAAAATAATTTATTTAGGGTTCTTGATTAAGAGTCCTAAATAAAAGTAAGTTAAATTTTTAATCTTACTACAAATTTTCTTCGTAATGTTAATTTTTTAAGAAAGCTGAAGTTTTTGTGTTTGTTGGAGAAGCAAACCAAACCAATATGAATTGAAACTACAAACCACTCTATACTTGACAGAATAGGCAGTTGACTAATGCTCTCTGGATATGTCTTTGCTTCAGCAGATTCAAAGATGCAATGTATTTAAAGAAACATAGTTACTATACCATTTACCAAACTGTAGTGCATCTCGCATTTTGTGTGTTCAGTTAAAAAATTTGTATTTCATCCGAATTAGCTCATACATGGCTAAAAAATAAATGAGCTGCAACAGGCTATCAAGGATGTGAAGCTGCTATGTCGCCTTTATCTAATTATGAAGTCTAAAAGAGTGTCGAGCTAGGAAGTGTATATATATAGATGTTCTCAGATCAAAGTCTCCCCAGAATGAAAGATTTGTTGGAATAAAGTAGCCTCCAAAAAACTCTGGATAGTTGCAGTCTTAGTGGAGCCAAGCCCCCTAGAAGCTGCCAGCCGTGTTGTGTGTCTTTTGGCACCTCTGCAACATATATAAATAGCTGGAGACCTTTCTGCAGCCAGGAACAAGTGAGATGAGAAAAGGCCCTGTTTCTAAATTTGAAAAGAAAGCTATAAACAACAGGCATGCTGTTTTTAAGTATGCCAGGGGACTTCGGGAGTCTGCCCTTCGGCCCTCTTTGAAGGCAAGGTCAACTTTCCCTCTCTTTTGTTTTGTAAACACAGACGGTGCATGACCACAGTCTGGGACTGCTCTTTCCTAAGGACCAAATCCCAGAACAGGAAATCAAAACTTATCCTTATTCTATCAGAAGTCCCACACTCAAACCTTTGCTTTGATAAGGCTTTGCTTACCGATTGTCCAGAGTGGCTGCCTTAATACTGCTGTGCAGTTCCTCTACTTGTTTTAGCCTTTGAAGTTGTCAGGCAGGGTTATTTTTAGGGGAAGTTGAACCAATAGAGATCTTGGGCCGTGGGTTGTAGTGCTAAGTTAAGTAAATGATAATTCACTGCAATATGAGTGGTCAAAGAGTTCATATCCTACTCCTGTTCAGGACCACCCTGTATTTGGCATCCGGCCATGTGAATTTGTAATGTGGCTTCAGTGTCTTTGCTGTTCCTTAGTCCTATTCAAATGCCAGCCATATTTCAAACATCCATGAACTCTGCACACTCCACACAGTGAGCTGGGGATTCTGTTGATGGTACAGTTTTAACCACTTCTCATCCTGTCAGGAGAGAGCAACATGGTCTCAGAGAAGCAAAGCTGTATGTTAGGCTGTCTTTTCCCATGTTTTCATTATCTAAGGAGTGAGTCTCATTTCAGATGTTTCCATTTATTCTTAACTGAAAATTCTGCTGTGTTATTTTGCAGAGGTGTGTGTGTAATTTCATGGAATAATTTAGGTTGGAAAAGTCCTGAAGTTCCATGTCTACATGTTTGTGTATCTGAAGAGAAACGTAATCCAACAAGATAACTGAGGATTTTTCCAGCCACAGTGTTAGGTCAATGGAGTTTTAGTTCCTTTAGAGAAGAAAAAGCACAACTGAAGGCAGTGGCTACCTAGGTGGTATTGTGCATCAATGAAAGCTGGAGCTGAGTCGGCAGCTGCACATGATGCATTTCACACCTCACCAGCTCATAAGCACTAGAATAACTTTTCAATTATTCCTCCCTGTAGACAAGGTTGTGAACTCCAGAAAAACCATAAACCGGTGCCTAATCCCCCAGATTGCTCAAGGTGCTTCAGTTTATTAAGCCTTTTGGCTGCTTCTTGCATGCTTTTCTGGTTCACTGAAGTGACCCTTCAAAGTTTTCAGCACTTTACAGTGGAGCTCTGGCTACAGGCATTTTTTCTTGGCTTGTTTTGCTAACAGGCTTCTAATACTGTTCTCTACAGTCATTCTTTCACCCATTTTCTACTTTCATCTTTGTAAAGCTAAATAGCAGAGAAACAATTTTATACCCTTTTCTTTTTTTCCTTTCAGTTCTAGACTTAACACAGAAGAGAAATGATAGTTCTATGGGCCACCAAAACGTTTGCCATGGCACTTTCTGTTGTGCTATTTGAAAGGATGCTCCTTTCTCTATACGGCCAGTTACTTTTACCCAATTGCTTTTTCCAGAATCTACAGTCAATTTATCACAAATGGCCCAGGAGTATTCAAACATTGGCGCAAAGCATGTTTTCCTCAGAGATCTTGTCATGGTTTAGCAGCAGCTGGTAACTAAGTAACTAAGCACCACACAGCCACTGGTTCATTCCACCCCTCAGTGGGATGAAGGTGAGAATCTGAAGACCAAAAGTAAGAAAATTTTTGGGTTGAGATAAAGGCAGTTTAATAGGTAAAGTAAAAGCAGTATGTGCAAGTAAATCAAAACATGGACTTCATTTGTTACTTCATCTACCCCTTCCCTTCGGCAGGCAGGTATTCAGCCATCTCCAGGAAAGCAGGGCTCCATCATGTGTAGCATGTGTTCCACCTTTATATGCTGAGCATGATTCCATGTGTTCTGGAATATCCCTTTGATCAGCGGGGGTCAGCTGTCCTGGCTGTGTTCCTTCTCAGCTTCTTGTGCATCCCCAGCCCACTCTCTGGTGGGGTGACATGAGGGGCAGAAAAGGCCTTGGCTCTGTGTAGGTGCTGCTCAAAACATCCCTGTGATATCAACACTATTTCCAGCACAAATCCAAAACCCAACCTCATACTATCTGCTGTGAGGAAAATTAAGTCTATCCCAGCCAAAACCATCACAGATCTCCCGTCTGTTGCAGTTTTTGCCTTTTCTTATGTTTTCTGCAGCGTTCTTGGGAATGTCATGACACTGTTCATTGATTGCACCTGTCACCACAACAAACTTAACTTTATTAGCAGCATGTCATAATGTTTAATAACATATACATCAGAGTCTGGACACTACAAATGAGATCAATTTTTCTTTCTCACAGGGGAGCACTGTTCTTCCTGTTTTATAAGCAGAATAGGGCCTTCAAGAGTCTCACAAGAAAACCATAGCAAAACCTGGTTTGTTTTCTGAATCATTTTTTGTTATCCTAATCAGAGGACAATCTTGCCTTGCTGGCATTTCTCTGGTGCTATGAATTACAGTGTGCTTAATTACCAAGTAGTGGCATTCTTCCATGCAAGAATATTTTGTTCCCAGATCTTCATCACAGCTTCAAGACATAAGAAATAACTGTGTGGATGAAAGAGCTGTTACTTTAGAACAGCTGTTTGAATGCACATAAACACCCTGCTGAAATGGCTCAGGCTATTTTGCATAGGATTTACATTCGTAAGAGGCCTTAATAACTGTTTCTAGTGTGAAATTTCAGCTCATGCTTACAGCAAACTCTGGCACAAGCTGCAGTAGTGCCAGAATGCTGTTCTCTGTGCTTACCTGCTAAGAGTTGAGATGACTGGGGGAAAGCTGCCTCAGGAACATGTGATGTAGGACACTTCTCACCTGTTGCCTAGTGATATTTATGTGTATTTTCCCCCCAAGGTTCCTATTTCTAATAACTTTCTAATAACTTTCTAATGTCATCTGTGCTGGGCATTAGAATGGCTTCAATTGGATTCCTGGTGAAGAGTTTCTGCATAGTTGATGCTCTGGGGGTTTTTTTCATTATCATAACAAGGAAAGCATCAGAGCAGTGGGGAGACAAAGCTGTTCCCTGAGTGTGGAGCTGGGCTAAAAGCTTATTGTGGTGTGATGGAAACACATTTGAGATGTGGAAAAAGAGAGGGCTGCTGTCTCTATGGCACAGCTGCTCCTCTTAAAGGAGGATACTTTGTTTTGCATCTCATGTGCTGAGTTCCTAAGTGATTGGCAGGAAAATATGGAGATGTATCGAAATGAGATATAGCTGCATTCAGAATATCCAGTGTAACTGAGGGAAAACTGTATGTGGTGATGAGAGAAGTAGATATGTGCCTCAGCACTGCACCTGGGGACAAGGGTTTTCCATTGGGAAGGTTTTATCCATGATCCTAAGAGTTTGTGTTCTAAGACAAAATGTTGCAATCTAAAAGTGGGGAATGCTGTTGGGCTGTGTCTGGGGCTCATTTTTCCACACCAAAACCGCTGTTAGCATCTTAAGTTGAAGACCATTCCAGTTAAGAAAATGGGAGTTTTTAAGGCTGAAGAGTGATAAAATGTAGGGAATAGTGAGTGGGAAATGGTAACTTACGTGTTCGTCAGGTCATGACATGGCTGTGTACAGACTGATACATTGGCAACTTCACCTTCCCAGCAGCCTGATTACAGAACCTGCCCATTTTAAGTGAAGGATGTCACATTTCTAAACGCAATTAGATCCCTAAGGATGCACAGAGATGCCTCGTGGCGTTTGCAAAAGTGTCTACACATCCTATTTAAGGACAATAAGTGAAGTAATTTTTATTTCCTTCCTTGCATTTTGGATTCAGATTTTTTAAAAAGCTGATCTGGGAAGTCAGATATATCAGTTTATGCTTATTTCCAGACTAATTTGTACTTGTGGTCACAAGTATTACTAAACATTTTCACCATATTGAGACCCATCACACAGCATATATGCCACAGGATTATTTTAAAATTTGCTATATGTTTTTTTAAGGAATTTTGAAAGATTATTTTCTCCCCACCTTCCAGTTCTCGCATAAAAGACATAAACAATACAAGGTATTGTAATAGTGATATGTAAAGTGTTAATCAGTCTGAATCTAGAATGACTTACCTCATGGGGCTTACTATGATTTCCTTTCCAAAGAATTATCCTACTGTTCCAGAGAGATTTTATTTCCCAGTGGTTGCTTGATAATGCTTGTTATTAAAAATGTTAGGTTAGACTAAGCACAGAAATGAAATCTCACCTTTAACAGAGGTGACCAATCAGGCAAACCAAGTATATGTTGCAGAATGCGGAGATTGAAATACGTATCAATACAAAAAAAATGTTAACCAGTTAGTTTTCTTTTTTTCTTGTTACTTATTTTGTGTTTTTCTCTTCTTCCTTCTCCTCCTTTATATTTCCTCTTCTTTCTCTTTGCCTCCTTTCTCCCTGCTTTTATTTTTCTTTCTTTAGGCCTGCTTGGTCACATGTAGAGAACTACATTTTTAGACCTCAATTCAGCACAGGGCTTAAACACAAAACTTACATTTATTGCTATGTAGAAGTGGTAGATTTTGACCTCCTATCAGATATGCAATTCAGTGAAAGGGTTTGGAAAGAATATGACTTACATTTGCACTAGAGGAAGAACCATCACTTTTTGTAGGCAACTTTCAGAATTTCCTGAATTTTTCTATGTAAGCACAATATGAAATTCATTCTGTTACTGAAGGCAAAGAAGAAATCTTGTAAAAATCTCTGCTGACAATAAATAGTAGAGGATCAAAGAAGCAAGAACTAGCATTGGTGCAAAAATTGCACATAATAGTGGGCATTTAATGAAGAGAAAAATGAATTCCTTTGGGTGCTGGAAAAATATTTTTAGTTATTACTCTGCAAGCTAGTTTGGTTTGACAGAGAAGAAAATCCGTCTGCATTATACAGCTGTGGTCTCATTTCTTCAACATAATTTAAAACAAAATATAAAATAGCCACACTTGTCTGTAGGCTGTTCTTGCATTCCATGTGTTTTGTTCTGGGCTAATGGTTTGATTGTTTTTCATTCTACTGCCTCCAGAGAAGGCTTCTGATATTGCCAGCCTGATTTATACTGAGACATGTATATTTAAGTTCTAGTTCTGGTGTAAGGTTATGTTGAAATGCTTATTGCTGTCCTTCTCTGACAATTGTGAGGTGACTAATTATGAATGCAAAACTAGAAATCCTATTTGCTAGAAGGAATACAATTGTGAAGGTGTCCCTTAAGTTTGCAGATTATGTTTAGATGTTTTCCTGTTATTTATATTGTCCCCCAGTGCAAAACTATCTCACATAGGCCTATGCAACACCAAGTCTCCATCCAGAGTAGATTACTCGTATTATAGTAACAGCTAGGCCATAAGAGCCCAAAGGGAATCAAATAAGTGAAAAGCACAGAATATGGATGTGAAGAGTTGTGGTGGTCTGCAGCACTTGAACACTGACACTTGTGTACAGCTGTAACTCAAAAATGAGCAACCAAGCTGCTACCACAAGAAAATTCCAATCTTACACCTAGAATTTTGTTTTTCTTGTTAGATGTGTTTGGATGTTTGAACTATGTATTACCCTATAGAATTAGCTCTCTCATCTGATCTTAAAAACTGTATTCAAGCTTAATAATTTAAAGGGAAACACAGGAAAATTTCTAGGAAACCAGGCAGGCAATTCAGTTTCCTTGTAGGATACGGGGCAGTAGGTTCTGCAGGTAACTGATTCATCAGCCTGCCTTCAGTGGAGAAACAAACCTCTGCAGCCACTTCTTGTGCTGGAGCTGTGCCTGGTGTCATTTCGCCATTCTTCAGCCACAGAACTTGTTCCAAGAGCATTATAAGGCAGCCAGGATGGCAGCAGCTCTGGGAGTGCATTCCTGCTACAAAACCCTGGAGATTGTCCTTTCTAAGTTGCTAGAAGCACTAATAAATTCAATAGCTCTTGACATGCCAACAGGGTTGAAAGCCTGTCCTGCTGGTGGTATCCCCAGTGTCCATCAGATTACTATTCAGTAGTGAAGAAGAGTGGGAGTTTGTGGTTAAGTGTGAGTCAGGCATCAGTACAAGCCTGGGATGGGGTAAATGAGGCTGAGAACAGGATTTGTATTATGATTAATGCTGTTGAATACTGCTGGATAATACTTGTTCTTTCTGTGAAGTCACTGCAGGTGATGGCTTGAAAATGGAAATGCTCTCTGGCTAACTGGCAGAAAGATGCCAGTTAAGCCAGCTACATTCCACACAGGGCACAGCAGTACCTGCATGTGTTACTGCTACTTCAGCTTTCAGCAAAGAATCATGGAAGAGCTGGGGGCCCCACACAGAAATCTGAGTGAAGGCAGAGAATTGTAGGCAGCAGGTGCTGAGCTCGCTGTATGAAGGCCATAGTCTTCCTGTTCATGCCATAGGGATGGTCCTCACTGCTCTGCCCAGCTGGTGGAGCACAGAGCTGGCACAGTCCACTGTTTCTAGAGAGGAAGACAGCTACAAATAGATGGGGACAACAGCCAACCTGAGAACATGAGCTTCCTGAGAAGTTTGGAAGCCTGTCACACATGAACAGTGTGATTCCATAAAAACCTCCTGAATGTATCTTTTGATGAGAATCATTTAACATGGATCATAAGGAGGGGTATGAATGGTCTGAGAAGCAAAGAAGGCGCAAAATGATGCGGGGTGGAGTTATTTTCATTAAGTACTAGAAGACTTCAATCATTTTACTCCACATTTCTGATGTAAATCAGTTACAGCTGCAAGTTTTAACATTAGATTCTTGGTAGAGGATAAATCTTCATGTCAGATGTTAGGGATAGGTCAGCAGGCTGTAGAAACATTTGGAGCTTTCATCCACTGTTGCTGCAAATTTCCACTTGAAGAAGTCTTTTATGCTATGGTGCATGTGCTTTTATGCTTTTCCTGACTACTGTTTGTGTAGCCTAACAGTACTGTAAGAGAAATGTCCTAGAAATAGCAGTCCACACTAGTGGCAGTGATTGACTTGCATCTTACAGTGCTTGGTCAGTACCTTGTTAAGAGCTACTTTTGTGTGCATTCCCCTCTAAAATTCCCATATATAATTTTCCCAAATTGATAACTACAGAAGACATTTTTTGCCATGCTTTTATCTTTCCGTGGGCTGAGGTTTTCATAGCTGATTGAGTGTTGTATGCAAAGTATGTGTTTCACTTCTGTCTTTTTTTCTATTGGCACTGTCCTATTTGAGGCAGAATGGGTACTAAAGTATGAAGTAAGAGACATGATTTCTTTTCATTTCAGTGTCATTATGCAGAGAGGTGCAATTATGAAACTGAACTGGCTGCCTACACTTTGTGTAGTAGCCATTGTATGATAAATCAGGAGACTGTTAAAAAGTCCTAGATACAAATGTCAGAGCAGGTGATTTTCAGGTGAAGATACCTGCCTTCCTCAGGCCTGACACAACCTTTACTTGCCTACATTTGCTAGATAGCAAGGCTAGTTTTCTGACTGACTTCTTAAGCAGGTTTTGGCTGAATGGCAAAGAGGTGTGAAAGAGCCATTCTTCTATGGCAAGTGAACGTGGTGGTACTGTGGTGTGCAGGCTGGCTTGTAGAATGCCTTCTGAGCCCTGTGTACATTGTAGTTGTATAAATATTTATAGATTGTGCTTCCTTCTAACTCTCCAAATATACTTACTTGTGAGAGAACTGGATATTATGTGCTTCCCATGCAATCAGCAGGATATAAACTGGATTTTAACCCTCTGATGCGAGTCCATCAGATTCAGGGGTTTATGGACAGCCATGTCATGACCCTCTTCTAAAAACAGCGGGATCTATGACTGTGTCACATAATGCAGGACTGCAGACTGCACTGATCAGGACTGGTAGAAAGGCTAGAGTGTAGTGTGCTAGAGTTCGCAAAGCCAGCATTTGGGAACAAAAGGAGTATTATTTTGTTTTTAGAGACTTTGTGTTTCATCTGGAGTTAATGAAAGGCAACAAATGTTGAATGAGAAAGTACCATATTTAGTGAATTTCTTCCCAGGGACAGAAATAATGTCTTCTGAGTTGATTAGAAATGTTGTTCATTTATTCTCATTGTTTGTTTTCTTATTGCCTCACAGAGAGGGGGGTGTTACTACGGTTTTATTATACAAATAATGAGCAGGTGTGGCTGTGCAGTGTTCACTAGTTTGATCAGACTTACCCTTAAACTAGATGATGAGCACAAATAATCTGGAAAGGCTTTTGTTGGGCAAGTAACCCTTGGTCTTCTGAGCTTCATGAGCAGCATCCTTACAATACTGACTTCTGCCCTCTGACAGGAATTAGATTTAAATCATCAGGTGATTTCTACAGCCACCAAGCATCACATTAGATTGTACCAACTTTTGACTGCTGCGAAGCTGAACCACATTTAGATTGGTCATGTGGACCTGAAATGTTGTCAGTCATATTAAAACCACAGTGAATCACTCATTACCACAAATAGGTTAACTTCCTGTTCTCTCCTTATCTTAGCAAGTGCTTTCCTTCAGTTTAATTTTAGTTTGTATACTAATAGTAGCTGTTACTAATTTTTGTGTCATTTACTTTTTGTACTGTCTTTGTTTTGTTTCTTCATCTCTACTATAACTGCCTTTTTGTCATTATAAAATGATCAAGCAGGTTGACACTTTTACAGTAAAATAGAAGATAGGAGGGAAAAAAATTAGTGCACAGGTACCATAAAAATTATAGTCCAAGAGTAATTTTGCTAACAGCAGTTTCCAATTTCATGAGATCAGTTCTTAATTGAAAATTATTTTGACCTATCATTTTATAAAAAGATTTATTATGACTAGGAAACAAACTGAGTAACTATTCCCTTGTGTATCCACACACCTACACACTTTATTTCTTCTTCCTTTTTTAACATATAATAATGTGAGAAAAGTCCAAGTGAGAATTATGGCTTGGCAGAAGCTTAGATTTATGTTGAAAGGATTTTATGTTGTTACAATGTAAAAACAATTCTTTGCTCCTGTGTCAGAAAGGGCCATATAAATTGTCTTTTACCCAATTACTCCCCTTATTTCCTTCCTTGATGAAAGGATGTGACTGATTGTCATAAGCTAGTTACATTTAATTCCAGTGTGCTGAGGGAATGTAATAGGATGCATAAACAAGTGACAAGGTTTAGTGGCTGACTAAGCCATTAGCTATTTTTAATGATCTTTGAGGTAGGAGTAATTGCTTTTCCCAACAGAAAGCTAGCAGAAGGCTAGGGACAGCTTCCCCAGACAAGACCTCATAGAACAAGGTATTTTGAAAATACTGCAATACAACTTTTCTAGGCAGTGATTTTCCCAGTGTGATTATTAGGCTAAAGCATTATGGGAATGTATTGTCACAAACTAGGTTGCTGGATTGACTCTTAAAATGTAGGAATGTCAAAATATGGGAGGTCAACATGTGAAAATAAGAAAATACCAGAAAGCTACACATTCTCTATCTTCTTTATCAACATCTGTAGCTAAGATAGCTTTCTTGGTCACCCAAGAAAGGAAGAAGAAAGGATCTTAGTGATACTCACTGCCAGATGGCTGACCTAATATTGTCTAGGTGATCCCTACTGATGAAAAATCTGTACAAACGTCCTTCTCTGTCGGCTACTTTTGCAACTGAAGTAAAAATCCTGCAAGATTCAGAAAAGAAGGTAACAGATCCAAAGTAGATCATAATTTCTGTATTCTAAGAATCTTGTGTTTAGTGTTCTTTTTTTTTTGTTTTGAAGGAAAATGTTTCTGGTAGCAGCATGTGGAGTGTATTTACATGCTGACACGTACTCTTTAAAAGACTGTCTTGACATTGGCCCTGGTAATGGTCCTCTGTCTTTAAAACCTAAATCTTCAGTTAATCTATTACAGCTACAGCTTCATTTAAGTGTTATTGGAAACTTTTACCTTGGAAGGCATCAGCTTTGTTTAATAAAGCTACTTTGATCTGAAGTAAGTAGTAAACTGCTCTGCAGGTGATCATGTTAAGAAAGGGATACATGATAAGAAGAAAACAATTCTTCCTGTTGCAAGCTCATGGCTGCTCTGGCTGTCGATAACTAAACCAGATAGCTCTACTGTCATTTTCAACCAGTCTGCTCATCTGTGAGATCACAATCAGTTGTGTACAAAATTTTGTCTTCCAGTGCTAATGAAACCAGGCAAAATATTTATAGTGTTCACCTGTATGGTGGATTTCTTTTAAATTAATGTCATCTTGCTTATTTATTTTATTCAGGCCTGTGAAAATTAGGGATCACTGATTTATTCCTTCTGAATGCCTCATGAACTGGGAATGCGTGATAAGATGAAGCAGTTGCATTTATAGGAGTTTACATTGAATTTGCATATTATTTCCAACACAGTTTTAAGTGTTACTCTTGCAGCCTTTAAAGAAAGAAGTATCACTGTTAAATGTTACATTTTGGAGATAAATAATCCTTGCAATTGAATATGATGCCACCAAATGTGCTAAACTAAACAATATGCTGATTGTTTCTAAGTGGGCTGTGGTCACCCTTGGCCAACCCCAAGAGGAACTGGTCATGGATTAGACTAGGCACAAGTAAATAAATGAAAGACAAGAATGTTTAAAAGATAGTTCCTGTGTTGGAGAGCTTGTAGCATTCATGTATGAACAAATGTAGAAAGGTAGAGATTGGTACAGACATACAGGTCTGTTAGGTTCTTTGGAATGAGAGTTGTTATTTCCAGGGCTTTGCATTGGGTGCTAGATGGGTCTAAAACTTAAATTTAAGCTCAGGAGTTGCAGCCAGCTTTCAAACCCCCTGTGTGCTGCCTTTCCCTAAATCCCAAACTTCCTGTAAAGTAGAATAGAGTGAGCAGCAGTTTGACTGGTATATCATTTGTCTTTGAAAAGTGCAAGAGAGTCCATCCATTGAAACAGCTGCAAGATATCATGTCACACAGCTTCTCTAAGTGTTCCCCCCCAGACAATCCAATACCTGCCCTCCCCTTTCTGCCACTCCTTTTCTGGGAAATAATATACTAGATCAGTTAGATCCAGTATCTCATGAGAAACTGGAGCACATTGCAAACTGATGAGTAATGAGATTTCATTTTGTATAAACTCATCTTCATTAGAGACAGGGAATAAATTGTAGGCCAGAGTTTTATAATTCATTGGGAAATATCAGTGGATTTTTAAAAGAGATTTTTTTATCACAGTAAAGATTTATAACAAGGGACATTAGCTTTCATTTTGGTCCACATTTGTAATAATTTCTTGATATTTGTTGAAAATTACCAAAAAAACCCCAACAAAATAAAAACTTCCTTCTTTGGTGGCCAAAACAAAATGGATGAGTTCTACTATGAAAGATCTGCCAGCCCATGGTAAACAGGATAACAGGGCATTAATTTGTGGAATACATAATCTCTAAACAAGTGCTGTTCTGGTGATGTGAATACAGCACCAGTGCTGTTGTGTGAGTCAATGGACAATTATGCTTGAAAGAACTGTGGCTGGTAGGCAGGTATCCCTTGGGGAATCGAATGGCCTGTTGGTGTTACTGTCAGGCTTGCTCAGGTGCTTTGCCCTTTCTGAAAATTGGACAATATGCTCTGATAATGTGTTAGAGAGAAAAATGTGAGAATCACACTTGGGAAGGTGCAATGAGAAGTAGAGATGGTGTTCACTACTGGTTGCCTTCCCAGTTTTTCCAAAATGAATTCAGTATGCAAATAGAGGGAAATATCTTAGGGTTGATTCCTGTTGCAGTCATGGCACTAACTCATTATGATCCTGGATAAGTCCTTTTGCCTCATTTAGATTAATTTTCAGGAGCCATTGGGTAATATTTGCTTCTGTTATTGTAAGCTGTTAATGACTGGGAAATGCTTTGAGGTCTGTAGGCAAATGGCACCAGATTTATTGAATACAGTCTGCTGCATAAAATGTTTTGAAAGGAATAGATGAAAAGAGCAGATTATAGAGCCCTTTGAAATCTGTGTTAAAAGTTTTCACAGATTTCTGTAGGCTCTGGATCAGATAGCCAGTGTGGAGGGAGGAGTTGGAGAGAAAGTCTTATGCAAGGTAATTGTCTACTTGTTTTTTATCAAGGAACCAAGCTGGTGCATTTGTGATTGACCTTTGTGCTTTTACTCAGAAAAAAGGTAGATGAGAAAACATTATTGGAATCCCATTGATGTGCATCTAGTTTTGGAATGGAACATGGAAACTCTCTGCATCATTGCTGTCTGAATTTCTCTGTCTGCAAATGATGATCCGCTGATGAACATGGTCATAAAAATGGAAAGAACACTCTATGCTGCAGTCCCGCTCAGCAAATCCTCTCACAAATAGACCCTCCAGCGACTCAGAGTCACGTTGCCTGGATTATTTCAAGGGTCAGTGCCTGAGTGAGGAATGTGACATCTTGGGCCATTTATGTAACCACCTAATCGTGTAACAGGTGAGCAGGGAGTCCATGTACAGTGTAAACAAATCCCTTTGCCATTTTCCCTTGCATTGTCTGGCTGATTCTAATGAAGAAAACATGCAAAGCTCAAGCCAGGGAATCAAGGCTTAGAGCCCACTTAGATCTTCAAGAGGAAGTGCTTCAGTGAGGTCAGTTTCCAGCGTGTATCAAGTGATGACTAAAATATTTCTCCTGCCTCCTTTGTGTCATTTGTTAGTTCTCTTCTGCACCACCTCGGCTGGGTGCTGGAGATACTTGTACTCCGAGGAGTGGAGAGAGGGTGGTGGACTCCATATCTTGTGGCATGGTGCCTGGAGCTATGGTCTGTGTGCCAATCATTATTTGGTTCCTGTTTAAGTTACAGTGTCTTAGTTTCTTGTCTGTGAGCAATGTAAGCAATGCGTGACAGAAGAGGCTGTGTTCCTTTGGTGCTTCCTGAAGGAGGATGGCTGTCTTCATTGTCTATACTACAGACTTCTCCTTACTTGGCAGCTGGTTAAGCACTGACTGCAGAGAGAGGAAATGTGTCCCTGACTGCACTTAGTCCCTGATGAGTGTGTACATCAGTACATCAATAGCTTTTCTCCCTCAGTGAATCTGTGTAAAAGAAGAGCTCGTGCATCTACTTCCCATCATCAAAAATCCAACATCTATAATGGGCTCCTCTTAATTGTTCTAGACCAACCATTTACTCAGCTAGTGCACACCATAGATCCTGGCAGGCGTTTTACAACTTTTGCAGGTTTCTCTCCATTTAAGTGCAGTGTACTGTTTTATTTGTAAACTCAACCTGATCTTTAAAAAAGAGGGACATTTCTCCAGGTTTACTGGGGACCTACTGTAGTTATCATNCATTATTGTGTCCATTAAATCAGCATTCTTTTTTTCATGATGCTTGGGTTCTCCCTGTGCAATGAATATCTCCTATCTTGTCTATCTGGGTGTTACTTTTATATTAGAGGAAGATAAAGAACGAAAGAAGCAGCAGTGCTCTGATGCTGAGTCACAGCAGAAGGTTTTGCTCTGTGTGTGTGTGTGAGTGACGGAATCCTCCCANTTGTACTCCGAGGAGTGGAGAGAGGGTGGTGGACTCCATATCTTGTGGCATGGTGCCTGGAGCTATGGTCTGTGTGCCAATCATTATTTGGTTCCTGTTTAAGTTACAGTGTCTTAGTTTCTTGTCTGTGAGCAATGTAAGCAATGCGTGACAGAAGAGGCTGTGTTCCTTTGGTGCTTCCTGAAGGAGGATGGCTGTCTTCATTGTCTATACTACAGACTTCTCCTTACTTGGCAGCTGGTTAAGCACTGACTGCAGAGAGAGGAAATGTGTCCCTGACTGCACTTAGTCCCTGATGAGTGTGTACATCAGTACATCAATAGCTTTTCTCCCTCAGTGAATCTGTGTAAAAGAAGAGCTCGTGCATCTACTTCCCATCATCAAAAATCCAACATCTATAATGGGCTCCTCTTAATTGTTCTAGACCAACCATTTACTCAGCTAGTGCACACCATAGATCCTGGCAGGCGTTTTACAACTTTTGCAGGTTTCTCTCCATTTAAGTGCAGTGTACTGTTTTATTTATAAACTCAACCTGATCCTTAAAAAAGAGGGACATTTCTCCAGGTTTACTGGGGACCTACTGTAGTTATCATCAAAAAGAATATTGAATAACTAGTTGTAGTTTCTTGAGGAAAATGCTATATGTAGGGAGAGGCATTTCTTGAGGCCAGATGGAAATGTTTTAGCCAGGTTTCATAAGCTGTTTCAATTTTTTGTGGGCTTTCTTTGGCAAGCACACAGTTAAAGGCAGTGTTGTGCATATTTTATGTTACATAGTAAATATTTAATTAGCATTATTTGTCAGGTTAGAGGGAAAGAATAGAAAATTAATAGCTTAGGTTAAGCTGATGTCAGAATAATTCCTAGAGTTAATATATTTGCCACATTTCCTAGTTGGCAACCAAATTGTCTTGNTGTGAGTGCATCCTCCCACTGCTGCCCTAAGTCAAGCAAGAACTCATCTTACACCTAGTACTTACATATTTACATGCATGTACACATCAGAATCATAGCAACTCACTTTAAATTATCAGCTTCATATTCTGTCCGCATGCAGACATGGATTTAAAGCCTGCTGAATTCCTGGGGAGTTGGTGTTTCAAGCTAGGATAGTCTTTATTATGCAGGAGAGAGCCAGGAGAAGCTGAGTGTCAGAAGCAAATAGATGTACAGGAGGAGTTTCTTCCAGCTAGTCACAAGCAGGCAGTACTTCTGAAGGCCACACAAGGTCCAAGGCAGAGGGGGAGAGATAAAAGGCTTTTGGACATCCTTAGGAGTTGCAAAGGTGGATCTTCTTTGTGCAATACCTACTGAATATGTCCATGGAAGTACCAAAATCTCTGAAGGAGACAAACTCCACTGAGAATCAGCAGCAAAGAATTATGAGTTTTCTCTTGTTCAGTCCTGCTTGAAAAACCCCAAGTGCATGCCTTCAGCACTCAAACGGTCAAAATATCCAAGATGTTTGCAGAAACTGTCCATATGTTTTACTGCTAAGAGACTGAGACTTTATTTTTTTTTGCTTCCTTTAGTCTTTGCGCGACGCATCTTTACTGGAAACACAGTAGTGAGAGAGTGGAAACAATTTAACAGAATTTACAATGAAAGGAATGATCTTATACTAAACCTGACTCACAGTAAACCCACTAAGCCCTATGGAAAGCCTTAGTTATGGCTTTGAGACCTTAGCTTTGGTGTTGAAAAATATGCCCAGAATAGTTCAAAAATGAAATTATTTCTGCCATATTGAGGATTTTCCATTTAGAATTCCTGTGCAAGGTCTGCCAGTGTCTGATGTACTTAAGTACCTCTATGAAAACTACCTGGATCATCACTTTCTGTCCTGTGCTTTTCATTTGCTCACTTCGGGACACAGTCCAGTGTCCCTGACGTCCCTCCATTGATTTCAACTTGCACTGGATTAAGCCCAGCAGTTGCCTAAGCATATTCATTTCATGATTGTTTGGTTATGTTTTGGAGATTGTAAGGGTATTGACTGTTATAAATATCTTTATGGTTTGGCCTTATAAAAATGCTGTACCTTTACCACGTTCCCATGCCTTTATTATTGTCATTATCGAGTTACCCCTTTTAAATCACTCAGTGGAAAAGCCTTCCTTACAAAAACATAGCAGTCTCCTCCAAAGAACAATATGGTTTAATGCCAAGTCATTAGCTGTGGAAAATTGTGACTTAATTTGTGAGCATTTGCCCTAATCCATTAGCCAATGCCAGTTCCAGCAGGTGGGTCTTAGGTCACAGTACTCCACACTCAGAAGTTTCTTTAAGTTCTGTGAAAAGCTGTGCTAACTAAAACAGTGACTGTGCCCATATGTCACTAGCTGTCTATGGAGGCAAATTTAGAGAACAGGGAGCTAAAAAGGGTTCACATTTTCTTGGCTACTGTATCAAGCAGCTTTACGTCAACATCTTCAAGTTACATCTAGCCTTGACCTTCAGTGTCTGACTTGGGACTTTCCAGAGTGATATTCTTTAAATGAACAGTATCAAGAGCTTGCAGCCTAGTCTGGTCTCTTTTGTATGGGCTGCGGCAAGAGACGCACATACAATTGCACTGTGTGTTAAAAGAACCAGTTCCACAAAGAAGCCTAAGTGCCCAGTAAGGTGCCATGACACATCCCTTCAAACCCCACCCAGCAGCTGTTTCAGTCAAACATGCCTGATTTCTGTATGTGTCTGAACCTTCCAAGAAAATCCTGACTAATTAATCCTGATGAACACAAACTCAGCTTTTCTGTGTTGATTCCAGCCTTAAAACCCAACAGTATTCTCAGGCATCTTTCACCTGCAGGACCAAATACTATAAGCATTCCCAGGGTTAGTGCTCTTGTTCAGACTGTGCACAAGGCAGCAGTGGTTAAGAGTAAGAACCAGCTTAAGGTCCCTCCACTGCCTGATTTAGGGTAAGAATTTGCCTTCTGATTTTTCCACTTGCTGGAAAACTATTAGGCTGCTTTGTGTTCTAGTCTGCATTGCTTCTTTTGCTGAAGCTCCTCTCCTCTGTGTGGAAAACTTAATATTTGTTAAAGCAAATTGTTTTTTACAGTTGAAAATGTCAATTATCAAGCTTCTGTCTTTGGAGTCTCAGTGCTGCTGTGGGTTTGCACAAGAAGTTACTTTCTTCTGAGATGAGTAGAGGCAATAGGCAAAACAGACCTAGATCTTGGAGGAGAGTGAGGAGTGGTTAACCCCTCCCAGTACCATAACTATGGAAGCTTCCCTGTGTTGAGTAGGGCAAAACTATGTACACAAACACATATGAATGTGAGGTTCACTAATTCCTGAGAGCCTTCCCCACTTGTGAGACCTTTCCTTTTTTATAGGAAGAGTCACATAGTTCAAGGGACTGTATGAGAGTGTGTAAGAAACAGTTTTTCATCCACCACGTCAGCACTAATAAGAAACAGTAATTAAGCAACTGCATACCATAGCGTCTTTCCTTGATGGAGTGACTTGGTTTTTTTCTTATGAGTAAAAACAGTGTGTCTTTCACAGTTTAAGTCCTTCATATGCCATCTTCAGTTACTCTTACTCCCCACAATGAGAGATGTGAGGTAAGACAGAATAGAAGAACAAAGCAAAATAGTGATTTATTGTGGTGGTTTTGAGTTAGAAAAATCTATTCTTGCACCCTGTGAAGAGTACATGAGATCTCTTGGGTTAGTAATAACAGCAATTCAAGTGAATCACAGGTTCTATTCTTCGTGAATACAAAGCATATGTCTCATTTTCTAATATAAGACTGGTAAAATTGGTCAGAGTGATATGTCTGGCAGCTCCCTAGATCAGTGTCTGTAAAGCGTTTTAATCCCAGTCTCACTTTGATCCTTTAAGAACATTTTCCCTCCTTGCTGCCGTGGAGATGTGCAGTGGTAGCTGGGGAAGGTGTCCTTTGTACCGTGTTACGTGCAGCACTTTGACAGTCAGTATTCCATGGACAAGAAGTGCAGCCTTAGTAACTTAGGGACAGCAGAATATCTCCACAACTCTGTTCTGAAAGCCCCATGCCTGTACCGAAAAGACATAACTGGGTTGACTGGGTAACATGGCATTCACTCGACCACTGGTGCACCTCATCTGTTCAGCAAGTTTTCAGAAGGGTATAAACAGCAAAGTCCTTTTCACAGCTGGCTCATTGACATCATCTGCATGCGGTATCTGACCTAGCAGCACAAGCTGAGGTAGGTGGGATGTTGGTTGCTGGCCACATGAGTTGTTACATGCTGCCACTGCCAGAAGACATATTCATCTTTGATAAGTTAGAAATGGTCACCTGAATGGGGAACTTTGTGTTCTTGCTGCATTGCGATGACTGTGCTGACTGGGAAACTGCCGTGCTACTGGCTTAGCTATGGAGGGATGTGTGGGGCAGCAGAGCCCTAAGGAGCCAGGCAGGATGCCCTTGGCATTGGTATTCTAGGCAAGCATAAAATACTAGAGGGTGGAGCCAGCACTATCACACTGCAATTCGTCTGATCTGTCCTATTTAGAAGTATCTCCCAGCCTTCTCCTCATGATAATATCTTAAAGCCTCACTGTTGTCATTGCATTTATGTGTGCATAATGCTAGTGATGATTACTATCCCTGATTTATGAAAAGAGAAATGAGATTCAGAGAGACACAGGGCATGTTTCCTATGTCCAAGTTATGCATGAAACAAAGCACAGTCTTGGTGTTAACTGAGCTATTCCAGAATCAGGCAAGCTGTGTTAGCTGAAGTATGTGCTTGAATTAATTAGCAGCCTGGGCACAATGAAAGTATTGCTTTGAAAATGTGTGTTAGCATCTCTATTTGTGGCTTTTAGGAATATCATCCCACTTAAAGCTTATAGAGTAATCTTTAGCCTAGTTCTACAGTGTGGCATGGGAGCATAACCCAAGTGACCCTACTCTGCTCACGTGGAGAGTGGATGGCCAAGCAGGAGCCTCTCAAGTTCCTAGCTAGCGCTTTAACTGAGCATTCTTTCCATAGAGATTATTCACAGTGGGACTGTTCCCAGTGACTTATAAGAGGGTTTTTCATGGGACTAGTCACATTTTAGTTCTGCTGTGGATGCTTATTCCCCTGGATTCCCTTAGTTTGTGAAGGTTTCTTTCTTACGCCCATTCTTTCCCTTCTTTCTTTCTGCTGTGAAACAGACTTTGGCATGACTCAGACCTTTTTTTGCCTTGCAAAGCATTCAAGATGCAAATTACAGCTTGAACAGCTTTTTGGAGCATGATGCTCTAAACAGAATAATGGATTTTTTCCCTGAATTGAAGGAGTTAGCAGGAATCAGTTAAAGGCCATTGTCCAGGTGAAGCCTGGTAGATGACGTAGGTGTTTCTGCACTGGACTTTCAACCTGAAAGCACCCTAAGAAACAGAAGGTTGTAATTATTTTTGTTGGAATTGTCTTCAGGTTTATTATCATGTGACCTCAGAAGGACCCTTCAGTTTTTAAAATTTTAGACACTTAATTGTTTCACTAGCAAAACCTCATGATGAATACTCCCCCTTAAACTTTTTGTAATTGGAGAGTTCATGAATCATCAGTGTAGCATTTAAAGAAAACATCAGCTCTCTTCCTACTTTGAAATGGACTGCACATAGGTTTAGGGTATGTATTTCATCTATCCTTCTCCTTGTAAGGGCTTATGTTATTTTAGACCTGTGTCTGGCTTTGGCATTTAAATGTAAGGCTGAATAGAGGACCATGTCCATTGTAGCAAGCTAATGCTCATAACGTGGCAAATGTCACCCTTTATACTTTCCTATACTGTATCAATCTCAATTTCTAACAGGTTTTTTTCATTGTCCATGCAGAAATGAGGAAAGTACATCATCTCTTCACAGGTGAGGAATGAAGAACATTTTGTCTGCATTGTATGCTGCACAGAGCACCATCTAGCACCATCTGTCAGCACTGAAGGAAATGCTAACCAAACTACCTGGGATACAGAAATCACAGAATATGGTGACTTGGAAGTCACATCCACAAGGATTGAGTCTAACCCTTAGCCCTACACAGGACTATCCCCAAGAGTCACACCATATGCCTGAGAGTATCGTCCACACACTTCTCAATGTATCTATCTCATCATAACAGAGTGGGCTAATTTACCTTTCTCCTCTAGTAGACTGTCAAATAGTGTTTGGCTTTGTATCAGGAAGATCTGGGTCTCAGCAGAAAGGAAGATCCAACAGTAGAAAATTGTCTGTTTTCTGATGACAGCTATCTCTGAAGCACTAGCCATTTTTTATAGTTTTAATTAACTAAACTGGAGAAGTATGATTAATTTCTTAATGCCATGCTCTAACCGACTGGAATTAGCCTTCTCTAACAAGTTCATTTCAAGATGTTTCAGTCAGTCAGCACCACACTGTAGTCTACTCTCTGTTATGGCTAAGACCCTTGATGACAAAGGGAGACAAAGGAAAATTTGGAACTAACATGGGAATTCAACCATGTCTCCCATGGCTCATCCTTTTCTCTCAGAGTGTTTGGCTGTGTGAAAACATTTATATCTTGATTTTCTTTAGTTCTAGTCATTCCATACTACATCATTACCCTCTTTGTTTATTTTGTTTGGTCCTCCAAGCAACAGATTGAAGGCGAGTCAGTTTTTTAATAGAGCAGGCAAGAGAATAATACGTATCAGTCATTTTCTCTTTCTTTTTGTTTGCTCAAAAGAGTTAATTCATTAATGCATTCATGCTGTAAACTTTCAGCTCACAAAAGTGTAACAACAGCTCATTATCTTTTCAGGTATTCATACAGCAAATTATGGAAATATGTTATTAGCTTTATTGAATATGTATATTGAATTTGAGTGTTGTGGTACAAATGAACGTATCTGACTCTGCAGGACCAGAGTTGTTTAAATCTAACTGAAGTAATGAAATCAACAGGCACAACAAATGGAGAACAAATGCACACATATACAATTTAAGTAATTTGATATCCTTCTGTGATAAGGTCACCTGCCTAGTGGGTGAAGGGAAGGTGGTGGTAGGTGTAGTTTTTATGGATTTTAATAAGGCATTTGATACTGCTCTTCACAGCATCCTTTTGGGCACATTGTCCAACTGTGGGATGAATGGGTTCACAGTGTGCTAGGTGACGAACTGGCTCAAGGGCACGGCTCAAAGAGTTGTACGGAATGGAGCTACATTTGGCTGGCAACCATTCACTAGTGGTGTTCCTCAGTTCCTTAGGGTTCAGTCCTAGGGTCAGCTCTGTTCAATATATTTATAAATGATCTGGATGCAGGAGCTGAATGTACAATCAGCAAGTTTGCTGACAATACTGAACTGGGAGATGCTGTTGACACTCTTGAGGGACAAGAGGCCTTGCAGAGGGATCTAGATAGATTGGAGCATCGGGCTATGATTAATGGGATAAATCTGAGAAGTTGAAATGCTGGATTCTGCACCTGGGACAGAATGACACTGGGCACACATATAAACTAGAGGAGGAGTGGCTGGAGAACAGCCCTGCGGAAGGGGATCCAGGGGTGCTGGTTGACAGCAAGCTCAATATGAGTCAGCCATGTGCCCTGGCAGTCCAGGGAGCAAACATCATCCTGGGCTGCACTAAAGCATAACCAGTGGTCAAAGAAGATGGTTAACGTGCTGCATTCAGCGTTGATGCAGCCTCTCCTCAAGTATTGTGTGCAGTTCTGGGCCCCACAATTTAAAAAGAATGTGAAGGTCTTTGAGTGCATTCAGAGCAGGCCAACAAAGCTGGTGAAAGTGCTGGAAGTCATGTCCTGTGAGGAGCTCTTAAAGTCTTTGGACTTGTCTAGCTTGGAGACAAGGAAGCTGAGGGGTAACCTCATTGCTCTCTACAGCTTCCTGTGGAAAGTGGAGAGAGGGAGGTGCTCATGGCTCTCTACTGGGATCCAGTGATAGGGTGGATGGGAGTGGTTCGAAGTTACACCAGGGGAGGTTCATACTGGACATTAGGAAGCATTTCTTTACTGGGAGGGTGGTCAAGCACTGGAAAAGGCTTCCTAGAGGGGTGGTTGATGCCCCAAGCCTGCCAGTGTTTAAGAGACATTTGAACAATGCCCTTAATAATATGTTTTAAGTTTTGTTGGTCAGCCCAGAAATGGTCAGGAAGTTGAACTAGATAATTGTCGTAGCTCCCTTCCAACTGAAAATATCTTATCCTATCCTGTCCTCCATCCCTGAATAGATTCAGCTAAGTCTGAGAAATCTCAGCTAGCCTGTTATGCTGAGCACTGGGTGTAGATGGCTGCTAGTATAAGGAAGATACGATAAAAGTAAAGTCAGCCCAAATGTCAAAGAGGAACTCTTGGTATCAGAGGTAGATTTTTTTCAAAGGCACCAGAATAGTGTTTCCTAACATGTTAAGGTTATTTTATTTTCAACAACATGCAGAGGTCCCAATGGCTTGTGTTTAAGTATCTCAAATTCCATATGGTGTCAGTGATTTCACTGTTGATGTTAATGGTTTTATGTCAATAATATTTAATCTTTACAATGGTTACTATAGTGTGAGGGGAAAGAGAGTGAAATGAACATCTTGAGGGGTGTGACAGGAGCCTGGTCAAAGTAGTTCCAGTGTGTTTGGGCAGAGGACAGAGGCTGGATAGAGATGCTGACAGTGAGACACAGGTCCTGAGCAAGCAGTGCAGACACATCCCCTGTTCCCACTGAGCAGGAGATGTTCCAGTGTTGCTGAGGAATCTAGTCCATTTGTACTAGCCAGAGGACTAGGAGGCTGGTTTGGTTTAACAGAGGAAAGTAATGACCTGAGGACATAGTATACATTTCTTGCTAGTAATCCCATGACTGTGCTGTGTGTGTTCTAAAAGGATGCAGAGCACCAAAGCTCTCTCAGTCACCATTTCAGATTAATGCCATGGTGATCCATGTATTTAGTGTACCTGCCAAATAGCAGTCAATTACTCAAAGCCCTTTTCCTCTTGTCTGCTTTGTTAAATACCACAGAGAGTAACTGCAAATGATAGCTCCGGTTTTTGGCCTGTAAGTTCAGTGTTTGCTGTGCTGCAAAGTTAAGTGCAAAGTCTGTGATGTGTGTGCTGTAGTTCCCATATGCAGCAAAGGCAGATGTCAAAGGCATCTGGAAAGCAGGTAATGTTGAACCAGCAAAAGAGCAAACTGCAGGTTTTTATGCTAAAAAGGTTCTGATTTAGCATTTCTAAGTGGTAGAGGAGGATGTTTGCACCAATCTTGTCTCATCTAGTTCCCTCTCTGAATTGTAGTTAAGTAAGTTGGAGTACGTGACTTTTTCCAACCCAGTGCAGCACATTCAGCAAATAAAATCATTGGGAAAAAAACTCTTCTTGAAGCTACAGTTCAGTGTACAAGCTGTAACAAGTGCAAGCCTGCTACAATAAAATAACTATTTCATTGCTGATCTTGAATTACTTTTGTGGTCACAAATCAGTTTCTAGCAGAATAGTGGTGGCAACCAGAATTACTTATGCCCTTTGTTGCTTGCCTCAGAAGTACAGCTGTTGTTGAGTAAGCCACAGATACTCAGCAATTCTCTCAGACCCCAAGAAGGTCCATCCAGGACAAGTCAGAAATATGTGATGGAAAACTGCTTTGTTATATGAGTAAGAGTTTCTTCAAGACCACCTAAGATTTTCCACCAGTGCCAAATTCACTCTGAATAAGTAAAATAAAGATAAATAAAGGAAGAAGGGAATTTTCTATGTAAGATCATGGTCAGAGTTTATTTATTTATTGTAGCAGGATCCCCTGCCTGTTGCTAGCTTAGACTGAGAAAGATATATGGGCTTTCTGCATGTGAGATGGCTCTGTTTCCTCACAAGTAATAATGCAAACCATATATAAAATTGATGTGGATGCTTCTACCATTATCAGTGGGCATTGGATGAAATGTTTGGACAGTAGGAATATGTATCTGAAATTACACTGTGATATGATGTTTTAAGCTGTTGTCTTTTACAATTTATATGGTGCCATGTGCAGTTAGTTTGTATGTGACTTGACAGGCCAGACAGGCAGAGAAGGTCTTTCAGTAGCTGTAAGGAAAACATGAACACAGGAGAGAGAGATTGAAAGTAGACAAACAGAGACCTTCAGTGCATAATCATGGGAAATTAGAGGAAGAGAAGCTTGACCAAGAAAATAACAGAGGAGAAGTTAGCTGCTTGCCTGCCTTTGAGGCTATAGTACCTTCAAGCTACCAAGGAGAGATTCACAAAGGCCATCTTAGATGCTTTACAAGGCCAGGTTCCCTGACTCCCAGATAAAACAGAAATAAGAGTTGAGGAGATAAAAGATCTGTGAGCTTGCCTGGGTGGAAACAAGTGGATGGGAATCACATTCACTCCTGATCATAGCTGTGACATCTGTTAGTTTTCAGTGGAACACAAAAGCACTTAATCTTGGATGACTAGTGTAATTATGTCAGTATTTTTGCTGATGAATATATCTATTTCCAAGTCAAAACTTGTTCACTTCAACATGGGGCTGAACTCAAGCCAGAATCTTGAGTAACTTCAAACTTTAAAGTAGTTTGAGCAATGTGTTTATGTTAGCTGGAGCAAAACCTTGTATAGTTTTGTATGGAGCCTCACATAACCACGGAAAACTAGAATTTGAGTTCAGAGGCCACGTGTTATGCCAAAGGCCATCTTCTTTAGTTTTTTGAGAATTTATTTACTTTTGTTCTTTTCTTGTCTCTTTCTTAATCTGTGATCACACCTCCTCCTTCTACTTATGCTTTGTTGTTGGCTTATTCCTGTAGTTCTCATCTTTCTGTTTTCTTTGGTCAAGGGTTAAGAGCTCCAAACACAGATCAAAAAAATTATATTAACATTACCAGTTGGTTCTGCTTCACTTGGCAACTTCTCTGCTTTTTGAGGATGGTAGTTGATATACTGTGCTGGCTTTTTTCTTTGCAAAGTTATTTGGGGAGCTTTCTCCAAATTCTTTGCTGGTATTAAATTATCCTAGTCATCTCATCTTCTAAGATAGAGGAACATGCACTTATTTTAAGAAATTACACAACAGCATATTCTTCAGGTGGCTTCATGTCTCTCTTTCACTGTTTTCACTTTGGTTCTTGGCTTTACCTTCAGTTTTCTCCCAGATAGTTCTCTCTCTTCTGCACCTGTGTCTTCTGTGTTCTCCATCATTTGGAATGATCTCTTTGGGATCAGGTTCTGCACTGCAATGATTTGTCTGGTGCAGGCAGGGCCTGGAGAATTTGATCCTGCATGTAAACTAAAACTCATGTTCTACAAAAATACAGCTATGACTTTTTTTTATGTATTGGGATTTGTCCTATTGATGAGGCTTTAATGCTAGGCTTAACAAAACTTCTCTTTATTCTTATTGAATTACTTAAAGATAACCTAAGGCAAAATGAGTCCTGGTTTTCATGAGGTGAAGTCAAATTAGATTTTTCAAGTGGGATAGAATAGACTATTTCAATTGGAAATTACCCGTAGTGACCACCTAGTACAACAGCCTGACAACTTCAAGGTTTTTATGTCTTAAACTATGAAGAGAATATGTGCTGCTTTTTATCTTTGATTCATTCCCTCTGACTCAAGGTCTGTTTTTTCCAGTATTCCTTGTAGAGAAGCACCAGCTGAGATCTTGAAAAGTATTTAGGTGTGTGACTCTTGCTTAAAGCTGAACTGCATTGACTTCGCCCAAAGTTCTCAAGCTGGATAAGAATGAAATCAGTGCTGTTCAGGTAAGGAGGTCAGAAAGACAAAGAAACGCCTGTTGGCTCTGGCCCACAGGCACTTGTTTAAGTCTCTCATTTTCAGCATGTGGGCAGCCCTGTGCCTTTTCTGAACTTCTCAATGCATAGGTCCAGATTACTATTCAGAGCATCAGCTGCACACATACCAGTACACTGAAATAGTGAGGAATAAAGTAGTAGTTCCCTGTGTAACTACTCTGCCTTGAAAAGTTAATCTAAGCATAAGCAATGTTTTATGTTTGATAATGTGTTATTAGCAGAACTCCTCCTGCCCACGGTTCACACCAACAACTCTGGCACAAAGTGCCACTGCCAGTGATGTTCATACTCTCTGATTGCAAACAGTACTGTAGCCTTTAAAATGCAGATCAGTACAGTAACATGTTGCTGATGGGATAAACATGGGCTTGAAATAAATTCTAAAAACTGAAAAAGATTCAATGGCTGTGAGTCAAGGGTCAAATCTAAATAAGTTTTCCTGAAGGCCAACTGCTCTTCTGCCAGATTTTCTGGTTCACACACTGCTTTCCCTTAAGCTAGGTTGGTATCTCTCTGCCTGGGTAATGCCATGACTCTCTACCACATTTATCTCACATCACAAAATCCTTAACACTGGACTAGAGGAGGTTGAAAGGTCTCTCTTGACCTTACGGGAAATAAGTCTTATTTCAACGTGGCTATGGGTTTGCTATTTCTTCTTTTTATCAGTGCTGTGTTGTGAAATCATGTTTATCAAGAGTCTTATAGTATTTGATGTCCTGTAAAAGAGGCCATAAAGCATAAAATAAGAAGTCCTGGTGTCCCACCACTCATTGTCAAGTGATTCAACAAGAATCTCACTCTTCACTTAAAAAACACATTTCTAGGTTCAGCATTGTTGAGAAGTAATTGGAAAATATTGTTTGAAGCACTTGAAAATTACTGAAAATGAAAAATGTTGGAAGTGTTTACATACTCTGCAAACTGAGAAGTCAGAATATGTTAAAAAATAGAGCTCAAATTTTGAGTTGAGTTTTTTTGCTTGTTTTTGTTTATTTTTTGTTTTGTTTGTTTGTTGTTGTTGTTTTTTAACAGGAGTCCCATGGTTTTTAAGTTAATCTTGAGATTTAGGAGGAAGAGTAGTCAAGTCCTCCTCTCTGACTCTCTGACTCTCTGATTTCCTCCATTACTTATGCAGTTCAGTTATTCGAACTTCTCTTCAAGCTGACTGGATCAAATAGAAGATGTGGGTTTGGCTTAGAACCCACCTGTGCCTTGTTTCAGGTTAAAGGAGACCTACAGAGGAAGTCACTGTTGTTATTTCTCTTCCGCCACCAGGCCACCCCTCTTCACCTGTTTTATTTGGATTTAGAAAAACCTCAAAAGGCTCCCCTTGGTTTTTGAATTTCCCCTTGTGAATGGGAAGATTACTGTGCCCTTGTTTATCTAAAAAAAAATTGCTGTAAAAAAAAAAAAAGTATGCTATCAGCAGCCCCTGTAACATGGCTGGGGCAATGCTCAGGATTTCTGAGGGAATGTTTTTCTTTCAGATATTTGAATTCAATTCATACTGTTGTTGTTTATTAAATAAATAAGACTTTATTTCCTGATGTCCTATTTATTAAAAAATAAGGGTTTATTTAAAATGTTAGGCTTTGTTTGGCTCTCAGATCAGGGATGACTTTTACTCCATATAGTAAAAGTGTAAGTGGGGTGCTTCTGTGCCACAGAACACATGAGAATGAAGAAGTGCTGTGGGCTCCCTGTACTGGGCATTTGTGTTCACCTGAGTGAAAGGTGGTTCATGTTCGGTAAAGTGTCCTAAGCTTTCTTTTCCAGAATGGCATTATGAAAGTTAACATAGGTTTTGAAGCTGGTGAACTTTTGCAGGCAGGCACATCATCACCTTACTCTCTGCTGAGGAATTTGTGCTGGAACCTTAGCGGCTTTGGAGCAATGTCTTCCCACACACAAAGTTTACCTGAACATTGAAAGTGGATGCTGTAACTTAGATTAAAACATAGACAAAAACTAAATTCAGTTCCTTGTTTTGCTCGTTAGTTATCCTAGGACTTCACAGGAATCACTCTTTCACTGTTTCAGTTCTGCTTTGGGGGGTTTTTTTGGTCCACATCCCATTTCTGTCTTCCCCCAAGATACATTATGTTTCCTACCCATGCCTTTCCTCATCTGAGAATTACTTAACTTTCTGAAGAGGAGTCCTGTGAAATGTATCCTACACAGATGCACTGCTAGGGTGGAGCTGGGAGTAGAGCATGGATGGAAGCAAGGGATTAGGACAAAGGATGAGGGACAAAGGTGGCATTATTCAGCGGTGTGCCCAGATGACCAAGAAGGCAAATGGCATCCTGGTCTGTATCAAAAATAGTGTGGCCAGCAGTACTAGGGAAGTACAGATCTGTACTCCTCGCTGGTGAAGCCATACCTTGAGTTCTGTGTTCAGTTTTGGGCCTCTCACAAGAAGAGAGATGAGATGCCGGAACAAGTCCAGAGAAGGGCAGCAGGGCTGGTGAAGGGTATGGAGCACAAGTCTTATGAGGAGCAGCTGAGAAGCCTGGAGAAGAGGAGGCTCAGAGGGGACCTTATCACTCTCTATCCTACCTGGAAAGGAGATATCAGCCAGGTCGAGGTCAGCCTCTTTTCCCAGGCAGCTAGCAATACGACAAGAGAAAATAGCCTCAAGCTGCACCAGGGAGGTTCAAGTTGGACATCAAGAAGAATTTTTTCACTGAAATGATGGTTAAGCATTGAAATGGACTGCCCAGGGAGATAGTGGAGTCATCATTCCTGGAGGTGTTCAAGAAATGACTGGACATGACACTTAGTGCTATGGTTTAGATTTCATGATGGTGTTTGATCAAAGATTGGACTCAATGATCTTGGAGGTCTTCTCCAACCTTAAGGATTCTATGATGTAGGACAATATGACACTGCAGCTCCAAGACCAGAGACCAGACCTGCTCCTTTCTCTGGTACTGTGGATCTAAATCATTAAGACGATGTCGTACTGTCCCTTCAAAGGCCTTCTTAAGGCCATGGTGTGCACACAGACTGGAGAGCAGCCCAAGTCATCTGTGGTAAAGTTGTGTTGGAGATGGGTGTCCATCTAAAGCAGGTGTTCTCAGAGATGATCCTTCTATGCTTGATTTTAGTGCCTAGCCTTTTCTATCAACTCCCTGGCATGAGTGCTTCTCTTCTGGTGCTCTCATGTTCAGAGCTTCTTTAGCTTCTTTTGCCTGTCTACCCATATCAGCTAACAAGCTTTGCCAACTTTCCTAAGCCTCTTGAATTCTCTTTCTCACTGCTACTTACATGTCTCAGCAATTGGCTCTCACACAAACTCCCTAATCACCTTCATGGTCTTTGAGAACTACAGAGGCTTTCTTTGTGTCCATATTAATAACCTGATGTAAGTAAAATCAATAAAGAACAAGGCTACAGCAATGGAAATCCTGTTACTCATTTATTGGACAAGTGTAATTTTAATGCTCACGCTTGAGGATATGCTGATAAATACGTTAAAAATGCTTGGAACATGGAAACTCACTGGCTGACACACCACTGTTTCCTATGAAGTTTTGCAACCTTAAATTGGTACATGGGGTCATCATGGCCCTTCAGCCAACACCACCAAAGCCTCTGCTAAGTTTACCATTGACTTCATTAGCTAAGAAACCGAGCCCTGAATTCTGGCTCAAGTGAAAATCCTACCTCAGATCTGTAGATCTGAGAGAGATCAATAGTCTTGTTGGATTACAGCTGCAAAAGTGCTGTGCAGTCTTGAAATATGGTCTGCTTATACTTAACAGGAGTCTGCAAGTTGGAGGAACTGAGGTCATCTAAGTCGTTAGCTTTGTTTGTCTACTCTAAACCAAGAATGTATTACCAGGGGCAAATGAATGTTGTATAGGCAGCCGTAGGGGAAACCCAATCCACCTGAAAAGCTGACTCCTGGTGAGTGTGATATCCATACTTGCTGAGGGTGTGAGTGGCCTGACCTACTCCTAGGTTTTCCCAGAGTAGAGCTCCTAATTAGTTGTCATTAGAGACATTTAAGACAATATAAAAGAGACTCTCAGTAAAGTTGGGTTAGGCTTCTGCTTTTATTGGTGGATCTACTCTCATATTTATCAGTTATTGATGTCTTCCAGTGTTGTAAATAACCCCTGTGTAGACAGGACTTTGTTGCACTGGAGTTACACTGAGGTCTGTGACAGGTAATGCCAGATGCAGTTACATCAGGGACCTCCTACTGCTGTTTCAGCACACTTCCAGCTGCTAGATGCGAAGAAGCTGGTGGGGATCACTGGTTGGTTCTGAGTACAAAGCAGAAGACAGGAAAGTAGTGTATGTTGGAAGCTTATAGTATGTTTCCAACTCATTTGAAGTGACTGTGCTGGGAAGCAATTTATATAGAGTTGCTATGTGAAAGAAAGTTGCATGTGTTCACAATGGCTATATGTGTATTTGAGAGAGGTAACTGTGCATATGCCATAGAATTGTGTATCATTGACATGTATGTCTTAAGCAATTTTAATTGAGGGATACAACTGTCAGTGCAGATTTAAAGAATCCTCTGAATTGGCTGTTGTGAGCACATGGGCTCGCAATTAATTTATTAGTTCCAGAGGGAAAGAATTAAATCTTCAGCAGACAGCTGATGAGTCTTGGTACTTTTTTTGTAAGCCTAATTGCCCTTCTCCTGTAATGGCTAACCCTCATCCCGCCCCAGCTTTCCAAGTGGGGTACATTCAATCTTTTTAAACGTTTTGAAATGGGCAGTCATAGTCTGTCATCCTGCAGACAATAAATTTCCACTGACGATCCCTGCATGAAAGAGAGACAAGAGAGAGGTATTAGTGAGTCAGAACTGTAGAGGATGCCATACAAGTAAGAATAACCATATACCAGATATTGTGGCAACAGAAACATCTGTCTGCCATTAGCTGACTTTTGTCCAAGTGCTTTGTGTTTTTATGGGCTCTAAGGACATTAAATATGTCCGATAGTTACAATTCCTTCATGCTTCCTTACAGGGTAAGAAAATCAGCTCTCTGAATAATTAGGTCTCTGAGTATCCTTCAGAAAACAATGAATCTTGATAGTGATCAGTCCTAAATCAACTTTAAATCAGTGACCAAGAGGAAAAGGATAGTTCTGTCACAAGTTGTTGTCATGTGGTATATTGCTCAGGAATGTGTAAAAAGTAAAATACTTGGGTGATTTTCAAGCCATTTCTAAGCAGGGAGTTCTTCACACAGCAAATTTCACTCTTTTTGGTTTTTTTTTTAGGTCTTTCACTACTAGGTCTTCTAGCTAGTGTCCTTTATTACAGATTTGAAGGAATTGATAGTGAGAGGAATTAAATTAATTTCTCATCCTTGATCTCCACAAGTCACATGTGAAGAAGAGTAATGTTTATGAATGTAAGGAGAGTTTATGCTCTTCCCAGTTTGTGAGTGGTGGATGTCTGTATTCTCTCTTAGGAGAGTGACATGAAATCTACTGGCAATTTTTAGTAGGAAACCTGACTGAAGCGGCAGGATTCAACAGTGGAGGCCAGTGATTTTGTATCCAATAGCTACAATAGGCTGCAAATTTCCACCCTGGCTTATTGTTCATTAAATTTTCCTTTGATGAAAAGGCATGAGTTCAGAGGGTCAAATACTGTCCTGCTGTGCAAGGACTATTGAATTTAGGCTGCTTGGTACTGGCTAACATGAATTTAGATCTAAAGTGCAGTCCTTGCAGATGGCAGACATCGTTTAAATTGGTAATGGGTAGTACACCAAGAGGTTTCTGAAGGTTTGGATTCTGCTAATCTCCTAAACCTGAGACATGGGACAGGTAATGCTGCTGGTGTGATTCAATAGGAGCCTGATTTTCAAGACACCTGCACAGTAGTGGTTTTTTGGATAGGAAAGTGGTGCCAAACCTGCTGACTCTCAGGAATGTGCTGAGACACCTGAGCTCAGATTTTGTTATTAACTGTGCTTACCCAGTTTCATTGACTGGCTGACTCTATCCTGGAAGAAGATTAACTTGACTCTTAGGCTTTGTGTAGGTATAAAATTTCCCATTTCACCTTTTGTTAACTGAGTTTTTTAATTGGAAATTTACTATGATACTTCAGCAGTTTATGCAGAGTGTCATTTAGAACTGGGTCTATCTCATGCTCATTAGCAAGTCTGATGTTACGGTTATATAGTGTTTAAGTTTGGTTTCCTTTAGCTCTTTCCTAGATGTTTTTTAATTGTAATTTCCTCAGAAAACTGTTACCAAAGGTTAATGAAATGCAAGATTCATTTTCATGCTTATTTTAAGAATTCTTCATTTGGACTATGTGTATGCTCTTCAAAGACACACTCTTTTGGTCAGTAAGCTACCAAGAGAGATAAAAAAATAAAGGACTTGTATATGGATTAACAGGATTATATGCATCAAAATTAAGGTCTGCTAAGCTAGCACCCATTGTCAGAGAGACTTTTAGCTCAAAATCTTGGGTCAAGTCATTTTCCTAAAATAGAATATTTTAAAATTAAAAGTCAAGTTTTTTAAAATAAATGTATTTTAGTCACCCAAAGTAATAACCTGCTTTAAAATGTTGGAACAGAATTATTTCTGAAATTGTTATTTAAGCTTCAACTTGCAGACACTTTAGCATACATGCACTTTAGCATACATACACATGGTTGATGCCAATAGGTTTATACATTTAATGGCTTAAGTTACCTTTTTTTCCCCCATTACTTTTGTTTAAAGTTAAGCATATCTATGTCCAGCTTTTCAGGATGCAGGCAATTAGTTTGTACTATTGGTGTATTTTTAATTCAGTAATTATCATCCTGTTTCAATTTGTAGATCCCTTACAAGTTTACCAGTGGGGGATGCAGATCTTTTTAAGGGCACTTCCTTATGTGGCATACACTAGAATGTATCTGAACTTGCCTGTGCAGATCCATGACACCAATTCGTAGGTATCGTCTCCTGCAGCTGCTAATTCCATGCATTTTCCTTGGCTCAAGGAATCAATACTAAACTGTCACTCTTGCTTTCCAGCACTCATGTGCTGTCAGATTTCAATTTTTGATGTGTAGGGAAAATACCTTTTATCTCCAAATATTGTTGAATAATCTGTTTTCAGTTCAGTTAAAAAATTCTGTGAATTCCTATTCATATTGAGTTTGCCAAAGTCCTCTTTCTTTGTTCATATGAAACTTATTAGAGACCTTAAATACCCTATAATTTAGTTCAGCTGAGCTTGGTACATGTCCAGCTTGTCCAGGCATTTCAAATGTACTTACTGCTGGGGTATCTGGGTGTCGATTTATCTTCCAGTGATGATGTCTGTGCAGTTAAGAAATAACTGGCTATTCAGATCACCCAAATAAATGGAGCAGAGAGCAGTTTTGTAAAAGAAATTAGCTTATGACAGTCTGTATGTGCTATTTTTATACTACATAGCACTTACCAAGGCACGCCTGGTAGTCCCCACCCTTCCTGTCCAAGCTACTCACTGCAGGTTGGGCTGTGAATGTTCCAGTGGTGCTCTCTGGACTCAACAGACTGATCCAACCTGACCACAGGCCACGTAACAACACTCCACAAGGAAGCCATGCCATCATCACTTGGCATGTTTGAGGGCTCAGGCTGAAGCTATTTTGTTGTTTGTTTCTTTGGGTTTACTTTTGGAAGGTATTTTGCCAAATTTACTGTATGTGTGTCTATGTGGACATTCCAGTTGTGTACAGCCTGCTTCATATACCCCATGTCCTTCTCTGAAACCTGACTGTATCGGTCTGTTGAACAAAAGATACTCTCTTTCCCTGCAAATGTTCCCTTACTTATGTCCTTAGGTTGTTTTATCACCACACTTCTGAATGGGCTCCCAGAGATACTTCAGGCCTCTGTTAATTCTTTCCAGCTGCTTTTGTCTTACTTTATTGTTGTTTTGTCCTTTTGACCCATTTAAAATAAGACTGGAAAATGTACATATTAAATGCTTCTGAAGTCTGTTTTCCACACACAAGCACTTAAAACCTCTGATGATCAACAACAACTCATTCATTCATTCATTCCTGCTAGGCAGGCATGGAAACTCACAGAGAATGATTACAGAAAAGGGGGTGGGGGTACCACCATTCTGAACTTTCTATGTCCTTTATGACAAGCATCACATGCTGTCTCGAATATCTGTGTATTGACAATGACCTCAGTGATACAGGAGCAGGAAGGGAGGATATGATTTCTGCAAGTTTATTCAAAAAAATCTAAAAATACCATGCTTTTTGAAGTGATTGGGAAAGCTTAAACTGAAACACCTTCAGAGGCTTTTTTTGTGTTTCTTGTTACCTCAAGAACATTGCCCATCATGGACCAAATAGTATGGACATAAGTTTAATGTGCTTGAAAATGAAAAGCAATAACAAAATGTTTTCACAGATAGAGCTGCACAGATAGATGCTCCTGTCAGACCGAGACTTGGAATAGCTTTTTTTCTTCTATTCTGCCTCAACCAGCTGCAAAGAACCATTTAGGATGACAAACTTTGCTGACTCTTGTGAGCATACCCTCAGGAGGAGTGTTACAGCATGAATTTGAATTCTGAACTGGAGTAGCAGGAATTTTTTTTCACGTCACATGCTCAGCAACACAAGTTAGTTTTAGTAATTCTGGAAGCTGAGGGCCAGAAAGTTCATTGTAACAGAAAAGTTTTCTAGTTTGAGATAAAATGTTTTCTCTGTAGTTTTCGCCTGCTACTACTGCACGTTCATGTCTGCCACTACAGCAGTGGTAAGACAAAGGTGTTGGTGGCTTCTTCTCTTTCCATGTACTGGAACCTGTGAGAATCTGTACTCTGGATGTACATCCCAGGGTGCTGCCTCTGCTCCTGGACAGTCCCCTCACTGCCACCCCATTCTGAAGGCTGTGTTAAGCCTTCAGCAGTGATTGACAGAAATCGGCTCAGAGGCATTGGTTACCTCAACTGCTTTGTTTTCCAGGCTTGTCCTTGTGATTCCAGACTTTACCCTGGTCTACATCTGATGGAGTCTGGAATCCATCTGCAGGGGAATGCACTGTCTGCATTATTTCCCCTACTCTCTGCCACAGCCATGAGGAACAAGGATTAAGAATAGTACTGGGGAATATTTAAGAAAAGAAGTCCAAAACAGGGCTGTCCCTTGCAACCTGGTAAATTCTTTATCTAAAAGGATAAAGACCTTTGTGTCAAGTATCTGTGAAAGCTATTCTACTTGTAGGAATGATTTGCAGACATGATTTCTATTTGGATAATGTATTTTAGCCAGAAAATTATAGTTATGGACCTGAATCAGTCTTACAGTGTGTTATCATTTCTAGAAAAGCCTCCGTTTTAGGTAACCTTTTGGTTGAGGGATCCCTAATGAACTCCAGCAAGCTGACAGCATTACAGTGACAAAAGCACCTCAACTCCTCTGAGTGTTATTAGAGACAGCTTGTAATGTTGCTGTTTAAATGTTCACTTCTCTCATCTCTCCCTCTTCTCTTCTATCCAGTCTTGACAGACCAGTGCAGGACACCTTGCCTTGCAGTCTGTGCTGTGTTTGATAACAAATGCTTTAATATACTGGACTGAGGTGTCTGATAAAAGGCATCAATAAAGAATTGAAATACAATTGATGTATTAGAGGTCAGCTCAAAAGAATCAAGATCCTTCTTCAGAACTGGTTTTCAGTGACTGTTCACTTAAACCTGATCTGTAGTCCCAGGCAGACAGCACTGTGGAGTTTATATTAAATCTAAATTTTAAAACTTGGCAGTTCTGCATAGTAAAGACCAAGCAGAAAATTATGAGTTCCTTTGCATGACTACAACTTCAGTAGCCATAGGGCCTCTCCCAAGAAGATTAGCAAATATTAAGACATGACCAGGACTGATCAAGAAAAAGTAGATAACTCATTTTCTGGAAAGGGATCAATGTGCACTGCATGGCCTTAATTCCTGGCGTGGCCTCAAATCTGTTAGAATTGTGTTGAAATGGATCGGGCAGTTTACAGCATTCACATTGCAGTTTGCATGCTGGCAGATTCCCTGCTTCTTTTCAAAAAAAAAAGTGGACCAGAAGTCCTTCATCCCCTGAAAGGACAGTGTTCAGGCTGTGTTTTTATTGAGCTCAATGAAATATGCTCTAAATAGAGGTAGGTGAGAAACAGTTCCGAAGATCTGTTACAATTTGTGAAGCTCAGATTCACCCAAACCTACCATTGCTATATTTTTCACTATCAGATGGACATGGCAAATGATCTGCTTGATCATGAAGGTGCCTGGTTCCTGATACACCACCTAGGACATTGAGTCATATGGCTATGAACTTTGAGCCTCAGAAGTACTAGCCTAATGCTGAGTACCACAGCAGATGGTGTGTAGCCATGCACTCTTGGGGAAAAGAGAAAATAAAGCCTTTTTTTGTTTGTTTTTAATTTCTAATTAAACAGATGAAAAGCAAACCTGTCCACAGCAGAGAAAGTTGTGGTTGCCCCACGGATGTAATAGTCGTAAGTGTACATCATCATGTCCATATCTTCTCCATAGTGTCCTGGATATTCTGTTGTTAACCTTTACATTAAGGAAAAAGAAGATAAGATAATTTACCATCTTATTGAAGAATCCAGTTGACTGAATACAANCAGGAGTGGAAACCTGGCACTCAGTCTTTCCTTCTTTTATGCCATTTTACATAGGAGTCATTTGTGGAGTTGTGTCAGCTTCACTCTGAAACAGCAAAGGGAAGAATCAGGTTCCCTGTAAAGGAGATGCTGTCCCCATGGAAATAAATGGCTCAGCTCCTATTTATAGTAACAGCATTAAGACACCTTTACAGAAATTCTGACAACTGTTTTCCTGACTGAATCCAGCCCAGCAGCAGTACTTGAATGATGCCTGAAGGTGATTCTAGCACATCCCATCAGCACTTGTGCATTTACATTTTATTGAATTGGTGGAATTTAAGCACAGGCTTAAATATTTTACTCACTAGAAATATTGAGATAGTTTTGAGATTTTATAAGGAGGTGCTTTTGGNNTGGTTTTCAGTGACTGTTCATTTAAACCTGATCTGTAGTCCCAGGCAGACAGCACTGTGGAGTTTATATTAAATCTAAATTTTAAAACTTGGCAGTTCTGCATAGTAAAGAGGGAGAGATGCTTCTTTTTAACCAAGCAGAAAATTATGAGTTCCTTTGCATGACTACAACTTCAGTAGCCATAGGGCCTCTCCCAAGAAGATTAGCAAATATTAAGACATGACCAGGACTGATCAAGAAAAAGTAGATAACTCATTTTCTGGAAAGGGATCAATGTGCACTGCATGGCCTTAATTCCTGGCGTGGCCTCAAATCTGTTAGAATTGTGTTGAAATGGATCGGGCAGTTTACAGCATTCACATTGCAGTCTGCATGCTGGCAGATTCCCTGCTTCTTTTCAAAAAAAAAAGTGGACCAGAAGTCCTTCATCCCCTGAAAGGACAGTGTTCAGGCTGTGTTTTTATTGAGCTCAATGAAATATGCTCTAAATAGAGGTAGGTGAGAAACAGTTCCGAAGATCTGTTACAATTTGTGAAGCTCAGATTCACCCAAACCTACCATTGCTATATTTTTCACTATCAGATGGACATGGCAAATGATCTGCTTGATCATGAAGGTGCCTGGTTCCTGATACACCACCTAGGACATTGAGTCATATGGCTATGAACTTTGAGCCTCAGAAGTACTAGCCTAATGCTGAGTACCACAGCAGATGGTGTGTAGCCATGCACTCTTGGGGAAAAGAGAAAATAAAGCCTTTTTTTGTTTGTTTTTAATTTCTAATTAAACAGATGAAAAGCAAACCTGTCCACAGCAGAGAAAGTTGTGGTTGCCCCACGGATGTAATAGTCGTAAGTGTACATCATCATGTCCATATCTTCTCCATAGTGTCCTGGATATTCTGTTGTTAACCTTTACATTAAGGAAAAAGAAGATAAGATAATTTACCATCTTATTGAAGAATCCAGTTGACTGAATACAACTCAATTAGTAGATATTTCCTCCTTCTTTGAAAATTCTTGTTTCTTAAGAGCCCCACGAGATGCTGTCTCACCTGTGAGACTGCCTTTCTCTTCTATGCAACTAATTTATGTGGCTATATGAATAAATTTCAATAACTTTAAAACTGTTAAGAGCAAATTGGAATACTATATGTATATATGTCTGCAGCTCTGGGATAAAAGCAACCTGAACAAGAAGGTAAAGCTTGTCTACTATTTGTGTCTTTATTGCAGGGTTTTGCTCCAGCCTCTTGTGAGTCTGTTTGGTTTATTGCTGTAGAGCGAAGTAAATGTTGCCAAGTCAAACAACTACAAGCATTTATCCATTTATGAATTATATTAAATGAAAGTAGCAATTAATCCATTCCACTGTGCTGTTTCCACTTTCCGCTTAATTTATAATGTAAAAATATGGGCCTGGACAATATTTGTGAAGTGTATTTTACCCAAGAACCTCAAAGTGCTTCTGCAATTATTAATCAAATTATGATTACTGCTTCTCTGGGAAATAGGCAAGTAACACTGTACTTCATGTTATAGATAATGAACAGATTCAGGAAGAGGCTGGGACCTCAACCAATACTTTCAGTCACCATTATATTAGAGGTCAGGAGTGGAAACCTGGCACTCAGTCTTTCCTTCTTTTATGCCATTTTACATAGGAGTCATTTGTGGAGTTGTGTCAGCTTCACTCTGAAACAGCAAAGGGAAGAATCAGNAGCCCAAACCAGTAACTGTTGGAGTACTCAGAAGCTGAAAGTTTACCTGAAAACTGAGCAACTCTGGGATATTAAGCTGCTTTCCAGTCATTTTCAGCTTTTGAATATGAAAGAAAAGCATCATTTTATTGGAACATCATTCCTAACAAATTCCTTGACAAATGAAAAACAGGTCTGAGTGTGTAACTCAAGCATGGCCTTATAAGATCCCTAAATCTCATCAATCAACTTCTTTGAATGTATCTTGTTCTCATGCCTTCTGCCCTTTGGCCATGGCAATCCTCACACAGATTCTGAGTTATAGTACAAGGATACCCACCCCAAAGTGTGTTTGAGAAGCAGATCAGGCTTGGTCACAGCATCTGTTGTCAGAGCTCTGACTAAGGACACATGGATTTGCAAAGCTGTGCCATTGGCAAGAAATAACATCAGGATTTCATAGGCCATGCAGACAGCTGCTTTGGACTAGGAGAAACGGAAGA
>WEIV01028615.1:121240-179918 GCA_013390005.1 Calyptomena viridis | reverse complement strand
CTTTGGAGGCTTCTGTCATGGTTTCCAGCGTAGCTAGAGCTGCTGCTGATACCCAGACCTGTTCACTGAGGGCCAGGTACTGTGCTGTGGTGTTTATTATAACTGTGCCCTGATTCTCTTCCCTTAGCCATGGACCTCAAGAATCCTGTAGCAGACCGGAAATAACATGCTTAATCCCACAAAACACAGTTAATTATTTTTTNTTAAAAATTGTGATATTGGGTAGAAGCTAAGGGTTTGGCTTTGTGCTGAGAAGCACTATTTGCACTTGCTATGTATTGAGTAACCTTTTTCTATGAGAAAGCAGCATCAGTTAACTAATGTTTATACATTTATGTTGCACTTAAAACTGTTTAAACTGGTTTGTAANATCACTTGTTACTTGGGAGAATAGACCAATACACACAACGTTACAACCTACAGATATCCTGGTATTATTTTCAAAAAAAAAAAAAAAAAAAAAAAAGCCTTAGAAACTATTTTCTAAGAGAAGTTCATTAATTATTTTTTTTCTTTCACATTTCTTTCCAGGAGAAGAAAAATTAAAAATGCTTAGACTCGTAATGAAATCATGATTTGATAGCAATCACACAAGGAAAACTGAGACTCAGATTTTGTGAAATTGTAAAACTCACATAAATTTTATGTTGCATTTTCAAAAGAGAAATCTGCTGCTTCGTGCTTTCTATGGGAGTTCTGTCATACACATGAATCTTTGCATTCAAATAGAATAGATGTGGTCTCAAAGCATGTATGCTTCTCTGTCTGCATACCCTACAAACACCTGAACAATGTTACCCAAGTAATTCAGGTAATAACCAGTTTGAATAGCTTGCTCCCTGGAGATTAATGACTAGGAGAACATGAAAATAGACAGGTCACTAATTCAACTGTTGAATGCTCATTCTCTCAAGCACCCTCCTAGCCCCATTGTTTCTCTATTGGAAAAATTACAGGAATTTTGTCCTTTCCCCTTCCATTTTTTTTCCCTTCATCAAGGAACACTGGTAGCCTAGACCTTCAGCAAACCTTCTTTGTGATACCATAAAATCAATTACAACGATAAATCCAAAAGTCACTTTGAGAAGTAACTGTAGGATTAACAAATACCAAAGATTTCCTCTAGTTTCATTCAGTGACCTCCTAGGTTAGTCTAATGACCTTGTAGTTTATTCTAAAGACCTGAAGTTCCCAGAAGGGAAAACACATCATCTAGCAGAGTTGGATGTTTGGAAACTCGTTCCCTTGTGCATATGGGTGTCAGTGCCCACAAAGAAAGTGTGAGACACAGGTGTTTTTATGCAAAAGATGAAAACCTGACCAATTTTGACCAATGGAGAGATTAATTTGTCTGCCTAACTTTTAGCCTCCACCTCTGAACCCAGGGGCCTCTTTCTTATATCACTTCCACTGTGTTCTGTGGTTCAGACAAGAGTATTTACATTTGTTTGTATTCCTCATCTCCCACCTTCTTGGGGCCTCATACTTGCTGTGCTTTGTGAGACTCATTCAAGGACCTCCAAAGTTAAGTAATGACTCTGAGTTGCTATGGTATCGCACCAAGTAAGGCAGTTTGGATCTCACTCAGAGGATTTCAGCAGGACTTTGATAGGAAGTTGCTCTGATTCTTGGTACATAGGCCATAGGAACATATGGTTAACATATGGTTAACATATTGGATAGTTGCAAATAATTGGTGTTATCTTGATGGAAGAATGGTTGACACACAGAAATACGGGGATTGTTTGTACCTGTTGCAAGATCAGTATTTAACTGTGTAAAATAGAACCAAAATTTTGCCTCATCATCTTCTGCCTCCCCATCCCATCCCATCCATCCTTACATGCATTTGCATGTCTCAAGTCTTTGTGCCCCTGAGAGATTTTCTAGCGCTTTTGCATAGGTGCAATAATGGGAGTATTTTGTTTCTCTATTTTCTTTGCATTTCCTCACAGAGGCTCAGCATTGCCCTGCAATTCCTCATCCCCACTGATCAGTACCTGATATTCCTGCTTATACTTGTCTTCGTGGGAGGTTCTTCCTTCTTTTCTCTTCCCACCTACTCACATTCAGTCTGGGAAGTCCTGCCCTCTTTCCTACTTGTCTTTGCCTTAAAGTAGTTTTATTTTCATGACACCTCTACTAATAAAGTCCAATTTTGATGGAAAGACTCATTTTTAGAGAGATGTCACTGATGGGCCCTTCTCTATATAGTGAATTGGAAAGCAAACCTAGCTAGAAATAACACTTTTATGCTTACATTCATTTGAGCACTAGACTTTATGAAGGTTTGATTATTTTTGATCCTGATTCTACATTGTTGTGATAAGCTTGATTAAAAAAATAGAATTGGATTTGCCTTAAAAATTGGTTTCTTAGACGGAAGGTATGGCTGGATGCAAGTCATGTCTTGTAATTAAATTGCCATTTTGCTTTAAAATAGTTCATAGTAAAATTTGAAATATACATTTAAACTCATGTTCACTCCCCCCTCTCTGCTTCTCTCTCATACACAAAGATGTGCAACCTGTTATTCAAACTCAGTATTGGGTTCAGTGAAAGATAGTGACATCCAAGTACTTTTTTTTAGCTTTGAGGCAACAGAAGATTTTTTTCCTTGATCTTTGTAAAATTTAAGTAAAATCCAGATAATTCTTCAAAAATGAAGAGAGAAGCTCAGAAATTGGAGTGCTTATTTGTGAGCTCATATAAAATACATTCTTCTCTTTCCTTTTCCCAGTTGGCCTTTCCTATAAGCAGAAAGTAGTTCTTCAAGGGAAACAAACAACCCCTCCCCACACACCTTTTTAGTCAGATGCTCTATGCACTAATCTGAAAACAACACTTATTTTGTGAGAATTTTTTCCTTCTCTGTTGAATTCATTACTCTTGTCACAGTAAATCCTGCAAGCAAGTAGAATGAGTAAAAGTAGTGATTCAAGAATTTTGATTTATGGCCAAGTTAAAAAAAAAACCCTTTTTCATTAGACCCACTCTGTAGCACTTTTGTTGTAAAGGGTAGTTCAATATTCAGAGTTAATGTCACTGGGTTCTCCTCACTCATGAAATCCTGATATTAGTATGAAGAGAGGAAGATACCTCTTAGAAGGTGAATGCAGAAGCACATGAGAAACCAGCTGGGACTTTGTGGAACTAAGCTTGGCAATGGATAGGCTGTTTTGTTTTTCTAGTTGGGTCGAGTTGCAATGCATGAAGAGTTGCCTTTTGGATCTGGTACTCGGAGAAAAGGAGGTGACCTGGTGGGAGAGTGGGGAAATTGGTGGCGAGGAGAGTCAGGTGCTCTTGAACAGGAAATTGTCCTTCTCTTTTCTGCAGCTGTTGGGAATCACTGCAGTGTTTCATAGAAAGTAAGTAAACTATGCAGCCTTGCTCTGGGAGGAGTTCTGTGTGGTAACAGGGCTATGGTATCTGAGACTTTCCTGGCCTGATGCAATTGCTGTATAAAGCCTCTCCTCTGCCAGATCTTCTTCTGACCTGGTTAATGAGTGTTTTACAGCTGAGTTTTGTCACGGCAAGTAACCAAAGCATACATTAATGTTATTGATTTAGTTCAGGTCAGGACTGCTTTCATTGTTCACCAGTGAGCTTTTATCTGTGAGACCAAACCAGAGCTGCTTTGAAATAAACCTAGTCAAAATGCATGTGTGGATTGTGGGTCTGTGCATGACCTGTTTCACCCTACAGGTCCACTTAAATTGTGCTGCACTATTTATGAACATTGATACAGCCTCAGTGACCAAGCTTGTGCCTCACTGACTCAACAGTTGCCTGCCAGACTGAAGACAGCTATTGCTTGCAAGAGTATAATTGTTTTGAGAAGTGGTACCAGTTATGGTGACACTTCATAATTATGCCTACATGCTATTATTGCTCTTTGCTAGATGAAGCCCCAGAGTGTTGTGCTTCATCTAATGCTGGTGCTGTGTGGTAAACATCTTTCTGAGACCCCCCCATCCCTCAGATACATCAGCAGCATCCTGAGGATGGCAACCCAAAGAGGAAGCGCTTGCACTACAAATCTGCTTAGGGAGGCCCAAGTCAAGATGCAGTAAGTGATGCTGCTAGAGCCTGCACTGAATCCCTGCTGCACTGCTTGGGATAGTACTCCATGAAGCTGTCTGAGTCTGACACACAGCTCAGTAGGCACTGGTCATGCAGTGCATTGAAGATGATATGTTGCTTATGACATGGTAATTTCATGTCCTGGTGAAGGGGAGGCCCTGTACTGGTCTCCTGAGTTATTTTTGTGGTGTCCTCTGTCTGTGTAATTTTGTTGATTGCATGAAGAGAGCTAATTTAACAGCCAGCCTGTTACAGTTGAATGGGGAGACGTAAGAGGTTGAGGGCAAGCTCAGGACACTTGAAACTCTGGTGAGACGATGGAGGGAATGACTTACAACCTTTATGTGTTTAATTAGGCCGTGTCAGTCTCCAATAGCCAGCTCTATGAGGAATCTTCACTATCTGTTGTGGGGTGGTGAGACATGTCATGGCTTCCACATGCCAAAGGCAACTCCTATAACATCTTCAATAATCTTTTTCTTTCATTTAGGCGTCAGTCATGACTTACTTTCTTCTCCCAGCCTTAAGGGAAGGCAAGGACCTATTCCCCTGTTGATTTCTTCTTGACAGTGGCTGATGAGGCCTCCTTATCTACAGAAACACTCTTCTTCTCCTCAGATGCTGCCACTGGACTCAGTCCATTGCAGCTGTGCAGAGAGCTTGTAAAACTAGACCTTCAACATAAACCTAGGGCTCTCAAGAAAATTAACTTGTTTGTGCATATAGCACAAATGGGAACATTTTGAAAGGGCAGCTGGATTATTTGGTTTGGGTAATACAGCCTCAGATTTGAAATTTGGGATTGGTCAGAGATTGAGAACAAAAACAGTTCCTTGCAGATATACCAAGGTGTGCTGCCAGTGCCTGAACAGGAGGCTCCTGCAGACACTTCCTTTGCTCATTAGTTTGTCTTTGCACCTAGTCTGCAGGCAAAGTAGAGTGAGAATGGGAATGGGGAGGGAGAATCTAGATATCTGCTTTTTCCAAGTCCCATCTAAACACTTTCTCAGAAGTCTAAACAAGGAAAAGAGGCAATAAACATGGATTAAATAGCACTCGGCTGGAAATGTTTCTGCTTTGTTCCTTACAGCTAACTGGGAGTATATTGAGGTTATGGCAGGGTTTCATCTGTATTATGTGGTGTAAAACAAATATTCTTTCCTGGAAGAAAGAGTTGTTTGCCTTAACTTGCAAGCTTTTGTTTGTTTGTGTCATTCCTGTCCTTTGGTATGATAATTTTCAGGCAAGAAAAGAGGTTTTTCTTAAGTATCTTGTTCAAAGACTGGTCTGTGGAGACAACTCTGTAGTACTCAGCAAAGCAGTGAAGAACAGTCTTACCTGCAATCACTCAGACCTTAGGTGATGAAATATTTGTACAAGGTTAAACTTCCTCCGGTACAAATGAAGTTAAGAACATTGGATTCCTTGAGCTGTTACAGCATACAAAGAATTAGAAGGGCTGCAGAATCAGGGCATGCCCTGAAGTCTTTTCCCTACTCAACACATGAGTATTTCCAAGTTATCCAGGAGCTGATTCTGCTCCTGGTTGCTCTCTCTTTATTGAATAACAGCTTGGTTAGCAGAGAGCCTCTGAAGGAGTAAAGTGTTAGGACAAATTCAACAAAGCCTTTGTATATGTACTTAACTTTAAATGTATTCACAGATTAATGAAGCTGAGAAGATGTTGCTGGTCATCTCATTCAATCTGTTGCCAAAATTTTCCCTATGAGTCTTGTAACATGTTCACAAGCTTCTCATGTCCATTTAGTAATGCACAAAAGCACATAATCTCTTCAGAAGTGTATGCACATATATGACTAACCTCAGGGATGCATTTATTGAGTGAAACACCATAGTTAGATATATTCTGAAATACCACTAGGTAATTCTAAGTTACCATCAGAGTGGATGTGTCTGTTTGTGGAGAGAGATGGGGTGCCTCAGAGAGCAGTTTTTAGACTACCTATTTCTCTCCATTGACCCTGGGAGGAGGCAGAGGTGATAAACTAGGCATTGTGATTACATGTCTAATGTGACTCTATGGCATGGTTCTCCTTCTGTTAAATAGGTTTTTTTCACATCTGGAAGATTCAAAGTCTTACAGTTTAATTTTCTAAGTCCATATGATACCTCATGTTAGTGAAGGAAGCAAACTTACCAGGAATCTCTGCCAGTGGTTCCTTCTTGCCTCCCAACCTTCCTATCCCTATGCTTCCTATAGCCATTTCCCCCTACGTACTAAAGGCCAAAGAAAGATGAGATTTGGAGATTCTTTCTTCTTTGTTTTACATTCCCATTTAATTTTCTCCCTTAAACTTTTCTTGGTTTGTTGTCTTTCCTAAAGAAACCTCTCTTAGGTTTGTCTCTGTTGTGGAGCTGCACAATAGTCAAGACTGGTGATTTGTGAAATGACATAAACATAATTTGTCGAAGGTAATTTTTTGGTGTTACTGCCAGACTAGAGTTTCTGACATATGGCTGAGAAACTGGAGTGAATTCAGAGATATATTCAGTACTTTCTTAGGAGTGTCAGAATATAAAACTTCTAGAGGTGAGTTAGAAGAATGGAGACATATTCAGTCTGAAAGCAGCGTGTGGGTGAGGGAAAGGCATAGCTGCTACCTATTATTAAGTTAGAGAGATTTTACAAAAGGATGCAGTGAGCTTGTTTTCATTATTCAGTGAAGGTAGAGCAAGGAATAAAAACCTCAGTTGTAGCAGAGTAGCAGCCTTTGACACCATCTCCCATGGCATACTCTTGAAAAAGTATGGGCAGAGGAATTCTTCACTGGGTTAAGAACTGGCTGGATGGCCAGGCCCAGAGAGTGGTGGTGAATGGTGCCACATCCAGTTGGTGACCGGTCACTAGTGGTGTCCCCCAGGGATCAGTGTTGGGTCCAGTCCTGTTTAATATCTTTATTGTTGATCTGGATGAGGGGATTGAGTCCACCATTAGCAAATTTGCAGATGACACCAAGTTGTGGGGGAGTGTTGATCTGCTACAGAGTAGGAGGGCTCTGCAGAGGGACCTAGACAGCCTGGATCAATGGGCCACAAGACCAAATGCCAGGTCCTACACTTTGGCCACAACCCTAGGCAGTGCTACAGGCTGGGGGCAGAGTGGCTGGAACCTGTAGTTATTGATGGTACAATCTCCCTGGAAGCGATGTGCAAAGTGAACCAAAATACCCTATGAGACAGAACAGAAGAAGGAATATTACAGTCCATCCTACAGGGATGGAAAATGAACTATCAAGTCCAGCAGAGTGCTGTGTCAGCTGACATGAGAATGATGTATTGCTCACCAACAGATTGGTTTGTTGGGAGATCAGCAGGGAAGAGCGCTGGCCAAACAGGAACTAATGGTACAGATGGTAACTCATATTTGTGGTCCCACTTGATTACTGAGTGAATCTCTTTAGAATTGGGGATGGCTCCAAATAGTACTGATCTGGGCAAGGAAGAGAGAGAGAGAAAAGACAGGCAGCTGTGAGAAGTAAGAATGCCAAGAGAGAAGGAGGGATTTTCAAAGGTCCCACAGGATACATCCAAGCCATCACATTAAGTTGAGGTTTGAGTTTGCACTTAGGGACTCCAGGCTGGCTGCCTGCTGGCCTACACTTTCACTCCACTTTGGGATGAGACTGCTGGGTTCTTGGGCAGCAGTGTTGGCATGATGAAGGATGTGCTGGCTTACAGCAAGCCTCTCTCCACGAAGCACTGTAGATACAAGTAGCTCAGCCCTGAGTGTGGAAAACTGAAAACTGCAGAACCCAACCAGACACAGCTAGATAAGCTTTATGGAAATAGCTGGAGTGACTAGGAGCACAAGTTCACCTTTGCAAAGGGATATGTCTTCCCTAATAATTTTGGTGATCTCCCTCCCCTCAAAATAGAAGAAAGAAAGAAGTAGATCTATGCAGAGTAGACAGATAGATGAAGGATGTTGGACTGGGAAGGTGAGATAGGGAAGATATACTAAAATAACTCCAAAAGCTAGGAAAGAGAGAGAGAATTAAATGTTTGAAAGGGGAGTTGGAAAAGAAACACATTTGAGAAAAAATAGAGTTTGGTATAGGAAGAAATGTAAGCACAAAAGAGGACAAAGTGGAAAGATTTAAGAAGTGAAGGAAATGAGGTTCAGATAATACACTGTGGATGTTGTCATTCTAAGCATAGGGAGCATGGTGATGAACAGTTACATAGCAGAAGAAAATGTTCCATATAGAATTATAGGGTATACTGTTTGTGAGAAGTGAACTTGAGCAATTGCTGCCAGGGATTTTTAGAAAGAGAATAATAATTGTATTTTGAACAAAAGAAAGGTCTAAGTAGAAATTGCATCAATGCATAAAAAATGAAGAAGTTATCCAGGATTATCACAGTGTTCTCTTTCTGTCTGTTTTGCAGCCCTTCTCTTTTTTTTTTTTTTTTTTTTCCGGTTCTTATTCCAAAATTAAGTATAGGGTCAGTCTTTTTTTCCCTTAGCAATTGCATCAGCCATAGGCATGTATCACGTGGTAAATGGAAGAGTATGAATAATTCAGAAAAAAATTTTGAATCATTTAAAAAGCAGAAACTTTACATTTCATTGCTAACCTATTCCCACATAACAATCTACAAAAATCACATTGCAATTTCTGGAACAAAATAATTTCAGGTATTTGAAAACATTCCTGCATGCATTTTATTCTGTCCAAAGAATATTTCAATCTCAGAGTTTTCAAAAACTCTGTTTCACGTGTCATGACAAAAAATCAGGAGATAATTAAATTCTGGGTATGTGCTGTCCAAACATTAAATACTATGCATATTTCCAAAAATTATTGCGACTTTGCCTCCAAGATTGATTGAAAATGTAACATTTAGTTAACCAGTTAGACTGGCTGTATTAGGGAATTGACATGATCTTCTGCTACCATTATGCATGTAGATGTATGGCATCATCATCACTTGTTAGCGTGGATTTTTGGCTCCTGTAATAACAGCACGACTAGAAAACAGCTTTTGTCTATGCCTAAGCCAAAAAGCGTAGCAACAGAAACACCAAGCAAAGAGCCAGTGCAATATAGAGATTATTTTTTCTAGTGATAAGAGCATAAGGATGGCGTGAAGAGTTTTACAAATTTACAGTTTTCCCCCATTTTGATCACTGATTCAGTGTTACTTTTTGAAAGGGACTTTATCCTCTCCTCCTCACTGAAGGTTCCTTGACTGATTTTCTTTATCCTTGAAACAATAGCAAGACCGAAGCACCTTACAGCTGAGGTTGTGAGTGACCAAAGGACACAAGAGTTTGTAAAACACACTGACACCCTCCAGCAAGAAATTGCTAGAGGGAAGACAAATGTGATGCTGATCACCTCCTATGCCTCGTGATTAGTGAGTCTCAGGCAGTTGTTCATGGCAATGAAGCTGCTAGTTATCATGGCAATGAAGCTGCTAGTTATCATGGCATGAATATGCATTTACATTGCTCTGACCACAGTATTAGGACCCGAATTCCACAGGGGTTATCAGGACTGTGCCCTCCAGGGATGGTTGGGGGTATCCTACCATTCGGTTCCCGCCCTGTTGATCTCTTCCCACCAGCACTCTGTCGGCTCACCGAGGCTCTGGGATGCTGGCATGCAGGCATAGTTCCACAGTCTGTCAGAGCCTTCCTTCTTGTTGAAAACACTTCTGACGGCCACGATCACCTGCCCGTGTGGGCACTGAAAGTTAAAACCCTGCCGGTACACATTGACCCATTCATCATTATCTCCATAGTTATAGGGACCATAGTAATAGTCGCTGTACTGGCCCCGTGCCACAGTCACCAGAGGCAGGAACACACAGAGAAGGACAAGGTCCATCCTGAAGATGTTCCTGGCTTAGAAATGCCCCACTGGTTTGTTGGGCTGGCCCTTTTATATCGCCTCTAACATTTGGCTTCCAGATGTTATGTCTCCAGATCCAAATGCAGTATGTCATTGCTTAGCAAACCTTCTCTGAGTCGCAGAGACATCCAATTACTTTTAAGGTGGAATTCTGCAAGTATAGTAAGCCTGTAGTCCCTAAGAGCAGAGTCTTCTCACAACCACAAACCATCTGTGATCCTTTACTGCAGAGTTACTGTATACAGCAAGCTCCACATTGTAGTACAACTGTCACAGACATCCCACTTTCATTCTCAAGACAGCAGTTAAGTTTGCAAACTACTTTATTTGAAATTAAAGCTCTATTTGAAGTTGCCATTTTCCAATTGCCAGTTGTCATTAGTAACATGCAACAAAATGTTATCATGTGTATGTGCATCACTACCCTCTTTCCCCAGATGTGTGTGACATGATTCTGCCAGTGACTAGAAAGGGAATTGGGCTAGGCGAGGGAATTCACTTTCCTGTTGTAAAAGCTCCTTTAGAAATTTTGGTTTGGTTTTGCTGGGAGGAAGGTGGAGCCCAGATGACTGAGACTCTGTCTTGGCATGGAAACAGCCCACCCTGAGAAGTAGGGCATTGGCTTCTTCCATGCAGAACTGATTTTGCTATGACTGTGCGTGAGCTCTGTGAAACTGTGGACTCAGCACATGTTTCAGTTTGAGGATAAAGCACATAAGCAAGTTACAATGAGGTAAGCTTCACGTGTGACTGGAGCCTCCTGAAATTTTTGAGCAAAGCCCTTTAAGCTACCTTGATTTTATCGTGGACTAGTAACATGAGGTGACTGCTGGGGAACTGCTGTGCTGCAAATTCAAAATCTGACTTGCCACTTAGAAAACATTTATATGCAACATCCTTGGGTAGTTTCTTTTTCAGGAACCCACTCTATTCAGGAGAGTGTGGACTTGAGCATGCTTTAATAAGTAAGACAGCACAAAGTCAATTTAACATTGTCTACATGTGCGTAAGTTTCTTATGCTGTGTTACTAGTAAAATGTGTGACCATTGGAACAGTTCCAGGTTCAGATTCTGTCTTTTCTAGTGAAATCAATCACTGCAAAGGATCCAGAGACTTTTTATTGCGGCAAGTTTCTCCTCTACTCATTTTACTACCTCTCTCCCCCATTTGGACCATGAAAAAAAAAAAACCAAGGAAAAAAAAAGAACAAAGTCATGAGCTTTTATTCTTTTGCTGGTACTGTCAGAGAGATCTGTGATTGGTAACAGTGGCCTTGCTCCTCTCTAGGGATCTCCAAATCCCTCATGCATGGGCATTGCTTTACCAGGAGCATAAGCAGAAGGCAGGTGCCTTTACTAACAAACCTCAGACCTCAAAAGCTGCCTTCAGCCTCATCAACCAAGTGCTTTTGTGCCTTCAGCTAATGGCTTTTCTTGTAGCAGAACCTCGTTTGACAAAACTGTAAGTGGTGGTTGGCTGTTTTCCAGAAGAACAGTGCAGCAATATCTCAGTTGTTCGTGCTCACAACCAGTGCAGATCCACATGCACCCAGAAGGTGAGAGTTGCTGATATAGCTCAGTGTCTCACCTCCAGCTGTAGCAGCCCCAGATGTCTGGGGATGGGGGCTATGGAGACAGCAGAAAAGAGCCCTTTCCTTGGAGCTGCCTTCCTCTGGATTTTAGGTGACAGTAGAGGACACAGATACCCGAAGTGTAAAGAGAGTGGGAATTTAAGATTAAAAACTCCGTAGTTATCAGATGGGCACGGGAGTGCACGAGCTGCATGATCTCACAGGAGGTTTTCAGCTAACTCAATAGTGTGTTTTTTTCCCTTTTACTTCCTTAGAAACGTACTCACATCTGGGAGCACTGCACACTGCTGTATGTGCCCGAGAGGCGTTCTGGAAGAAGTTTTAGGAGGAAGAACCACATTATTGTATACAAATGATCCTCACCTCACATAACCCTTTATAAGCAACATTCCTTGGAAGTAAGTTCTTACATAACCACAAAATTATGGGCAAGAGGGGATGAGAAGGGGGAGGAGGGCTCTATGGAGAGCAGGCACAGTTTCAAGCTTCAAGGTGTCGTCACTTCTTACATATAGTCTCCCTTACCTGATCCCAGTTAATGGATAGGGGAGCACTTCCATGCTGTACTGTGGAAGTGGCTTGGCTGGGGGAAAAAGCTGTGCAGGCAAGATAGTGAGCCTGGCAGATGTGGAACAACCACTCCCTGTAGCAGTCATGGCAGTATAGACATTTCCTGACCAAGGACTGACTGAAAATTTACAGTTCTGTGTTTCTGGATCCAGTGCTTTCTGAGAACTTTTAATACTAAATTTCATGGGGTTTTTTTCTGAACTGAACAAATCCAGAAGAGAGCAGAATTTCTTGCAGGACAAACATGATGTTTTTCAGTCACCTTGAAGAAGGGTGGTATTTCTGAGTGGGAGGAACTGTGATTTGAAAATTTCTGTAGAGGTTAAAAAAGAGAAGAATGTGCATCTGTGAATTTTGTTTCTGAGTAATATTCATTCCTCTCTGCTGTTCACAGCTTCTTGGTTCATGAAGCAAAGACTGCATGCAACATGTTTTGCTAACATTTCACACTATTGCTCTTACCCAGATAATTCCACTGATGTTGCCAGTGCTGAGAGCAGTAATTTTAGCTGTATTTCCCTTGATTCACTGGCATGTTAATCACAGTGCCTTAGTCTGTTCTGGCCAGTGAATCAAGCAGTTTAAAAGCCAGTGGCTAGAAAAGCTTTAAACTAGTCTGCAACTTGGTGAGTTTGGTTGGCTTCAGCTACAGTTTGCACTATGATAAAACATTGATATTTAAAAATCAGTCCCTCTCTGAAATTACTTACCCTTTAATTTGACTTTAAGAACAGCAGCTGCATGCTTTGCACATCCAATCTTTGGAAAAGCAGAAAGTTTCAATGAAGTAGTAAATATAAGGTGCTAAGACCAATCTTTCGTGATTGGTTCCTTGCTGTGGAATCTATATTGGCTGGTAATTTTATTCCCCTTAAGTTCTTAGAAATGCTGCATGTAATCCACACAAACAAGTATTTATTTTCTGTCTTACCCAGTGGTGACAGATGAAAGGAATTATTCTTGACACCCCTCCTCCCTGGCCTAACTTTGGAGTTAGCTCAACTTTGAGCACAGTTTGGACTAGAGGCTTTAAGAGGAATGTCCTTTCCAACCTGAATTATTCTGTGTTTCTCTCCTGCTGAAAATATTCAAAGCAGCACTAATTAGTGCTAAGGTGTTATTAGTGCTTTGGAGCCATTAGGAGAAATGCTGTGGTATTCTCTTACCATGCCATGTTACAGCCATGAAATGCAGAGAGATTGCAGTGCCTGGAACTAATATCACAGATGCAGTAGTACTATTTCAATGAATAACAGTAGCCAGCTTAATGAGTTTTATTTTAACACCCAATCTCTATACTGAAATAGAAGAAAGAATGGTAAAACTTTATTTATTATTTGGCCAACCCAGAGATGCTAGAGCTGCAATGAGAAAAGCAGGGGATGAGACTTGGTCAGTCACAGGTACAACTAGACCCGTGTCTACAAAACTGAGTTGCACCAAAGTAGTGTTATGTGATTTCACTGGAGTATCTGTGCTACTCAGATTCCTGTGTCTGCAAATGTTTGGCTCATGGGCAGCCAGTTTTTCCCCCACTATGAGGGCAGAAGGGGCATATGAGGGTGTTATCTCACAGCACTTCATCCTTTAGATGCACAAGAGTGATTCCATCCCATATTACTCAGGACTATAGCCAGAAATGAAGCTTTGCATTTGTGCTGGTGAAGGAGGCTGAGTGTGTATATCCTGAGCCCTGAAGTCCTCTACGCACAGAACACGTATTACAGGAGCAGTGACAGTGGCAGCAACAATATACATCTGCTTCCAGGCTAATGCAACCACATCATGGCATTTCACTGTGAGAAGAAAGTGTTCTTCATGTCAGCTCATAGCAACATTGAGGTCACACACTGTGAACACATTTTCCATATTTTATTGCATACTGTCTCAGTGTGATGCTGGCAGTTCTGACAAAGCAGAGTGGCTTGGATGAGTCAGAGAGACTGCATGATCTGGGAGCTGTAAATTGAATTCAATTACTGATTACTTTTCCCTGTCATCTTTGCAGCATGACTTTATATATATGTATATATACATGTAAGACTTCCTGCACTGTCAGTTAGCATAAAAGTTTGAGGATTTGGGGTGCCTTTATTATGTTTTTGAAATGAGATTACAGAAGGCTTGGTAATATGGAGGATGAAGCTGCTAGAAGGCTATGCTTCATAAGGGATAAAGATATATCCTAGTTGAATTTTTACCTCAAACATAGTATCTTCTTTCAGAGTAATGTCTATGGTGAAGGCTGGAGTTCATTTGTCAAGCTTTTCTACTATTAATGATATTTTTTCTAACCCTTTTCACTTGACGTTCTCAAAGTACTTCCAGTCCAACCAGTCTTTTGAAAAATAGGAAAGGTTAAAAACTTTTATTTTACACGGTATGTCTAGTGATCTGCCCAATGTTCACCAGTATATCGGGGCTAGAAAGGGATTTTAAACTCCAGCATCTAGACTGGAACTTAAAATCAGACTCCAGTCCTGGGAAAGCACACCTTTTCCCAACCCCTTCTTCCTGCTACTTCCCTACAGAGCTTCTACTTTGTATAGCTCTTTCTTTGTAAAATGGAAGCTATCGCTTAAGATCCTGTGATACTGGAGGATACTGCAGACCTGTTTTCTCTTTGGAAGTAGCTGTAGAAAATTCTAGTATGATACCACATGGAATATTGCTGTGGAGAAAGAAAAGCATTAGCTGCAGTGCTATTTTTCCAAGTTAACATAAGCCTGTGAATTAGTTTTGTAATAGCTTCCTGCCTGCATGTATAGTATTAAATTAAGGATTAAGTAATAGAAGCGAACAGGAAAAGCAAAACTAAAGTCATAAAGTCTCTGAGGAAAGGGTAAAAAAAGCTGCACTGAAACATTCATAAAGAAACAACTGAAACAAATTTTCCTGCCTGGGAAACTGTCTAGATGCCATGATAACTCTTCTTCTTCTGCAACTCTGAAATCTGTTTTTTTAAAAACTCAGTTTTCAAGGAATCAGTGAACAAGTGTTTCACAGATTGATCATCATTGCTAGATCAGATTACCTTCAAAACTATGCTCAAAAGCAACAGTCACAAACCTTTGTGTCCAACCTTTCCAGGCTCATGTAAAGCTCAGAGTAGGGAAAAGTTGGAGAGTGGAAAAGAAAGAAATTGTGCAAGGAGAGGCATCCTTATCAACTAGTGCGTTTGTACAGACATCCTAGAATAACTACATGAAATATCCTAGTGTTAAATAACACCAGAGCCTATTGCCATCATTACTGACTTCCACCGATCCCTCCTCAGAGGTATTTTCAAATAGATTTACTAAGGGATATTTAACCAGTTCTGATACAGCCATTCTTCAAATCTCAACATAAGGAACTTAGTTACTTGACTGCTATGTTTATATAGTAAGAAGTCATGCACAGTTTATGAGCAGAAATTGATGCTTTTTTTTGTCGTTGTTGCAGGTCCACTAAAAGTAAAGAACCTCCTATGTTGTTTAATCATAATCAAATTCAGGCTTTTGTCAGAGCAGTGGTATAACTGCTCCTCCGCACTCTGCTCCTCAGTTGCCCTGTTCTGGTAACTCTTACCATTTATGCTAAAAAATCCATTCCCTCAAGTTGTTGCATATTACAGAGCTGTTGTGATTACAGTGACTCTTCCAGGGTCATTACAATGAGGAAAAGCCAATTTGACGAAAGTGTGCTATTACAGTTTCAAATGTCAGGACAGGGCATGGTATTTTTCCAATCACGTTGCTGCTAAAAGCTAGGGTTTTTTTCCTAATGCTTTTTGCTAAAAAGGTCTATTCTCATTGCTGTAGCTGTTATCACTTTCTTTTAACACATATGCTTGAAATCCATAACAAATCTTTAGTTACAGTCCTGTCTTAAGCCTAGACAGGCAGGGTGAAGTGTCTGAAGGTGAAGCTGCCAAGAGAAATTAAAAAAGCCTTAGGGCTACAGGAAATTCAGGTGGCATTGATTCAGGAGAGAGGCAGATGCTTCAGGCTGAGTCAGTACTGAACCTCCTCACAGATTTAGCAGGCAGCATTTTATCAGGACCTTTTTATACATGAGCTTACTAACTGAATCCCCCTTTCCATCATAATAGAGCTCATCATTTTTTTGGGGGGAGGGGTTCTTTTTTTTAATATAATAGCTTTATACTTAGTCTTTGAACTATATTCAAACGACTATCTCTGTGCTATTGTTGGTTCCTACCTGATACAAATGGAAAGCTTTCTTGGAAAAGCAGTCATCACCTGATCAGCAGAGACAGAAATGTTCTAAAACTTTACGTGACTCTTTCAGAAAAACACTTCTTCTCCAATGGCCTCATCGAACATTTGAGTGAAATTGCTATTAAACTTAATGCATATGGAGTTTTGTATAGATCTTTGATAAATTACCTTCTTGTCTATCAACTAGTTTTAAGTTTGGCCTCAATATAGCTTCACCTGGTTCTTGAAGCATTGAGAAAGTCTGGTGTGATAACACAGGTAGGAAAAATGTTATGTTTAAATGCAGAAGTTACAAAAAACAATCAAAGTATTCTTGAGACACTTTTTATAATCTGAGAAGAGATACAAAAGTATCATCAGTCCTATTTTATTTTTAAGTCTAACACAAAGCTTGTTTCCATGTAAGGCTTAGTTACCTTTTATTTCAGTTTAATCCATGGGAAACCTTTTAGGAATGGCTACAGCAGACAGCTGTAGCACTTTCAAAATCCATGGACTACTGACCTGGGGCTTAATATGGGCCACCCTTTTCCAGGGGTGTGACTGTAGCTGTCTGATTGAACAGCTTTAAAAGATCAGTCAGCTGTGGTCCTTGCCATGGAAACCAGCTGTTGTGGATGGGAAGCAGGTTTCTCCTTCAGAGAATTTTGGTATCATTAGAAAGTTCTCACATGGCTTTCTCTAGCATAAACTGTGACCTACAGTTCACAGCATCACTGTGAAGTGCTGGAGGGGAAAATCTGAACTAATCACTCATAATAACTCTGCACAGACCCACAGGGTAAGTCTGAGGTCAGGACTGAATTGATCTTTGATGTGACAATGGCAGTAGCTGTAATTCACTTGCTGGTCATGGGAATGGGCTAAGCCAAAGCCAGTTTTCTCTGAGCTAGATAAGGGAAAAAAAGAGCTGAGAACATGACCCAGAAGTGTCTCGGTTTTGCATGCAAAGGACCCTATCACTGTGTGACCTTTCAGGACCATGCAAAGTCAATGCTGAGTAGAAATACTCAGAGCTTGTGGTGTTCTGCGCCAGTTTTTTACTTTCTCTGTGTAGGCTTCTTTGTGTCAAAATAAAATCTTAAGAGTTTATAATGATCTTGCTTTAACAGTCACTAAAGACAGATGCTACGTGGCAGCCCATGTTATGTGGGAAATGACATGAGATGTTACTTGGTCCCTTTTGGCCACGTGCTTTGTGAATTTGTAGAGCTGGAGTGACTGAAACCCAGCTCCCGGTGCCCTTCATCCATTTTGCATTGTAGTAATGAGAATGATTTCTCTTTACTGTTTTGCTTTTGTGGCGCTGCAGATGGCACGGGGAAGAAGCAGGGAGAGAGAAAGAGAAAATTTGGGGCTGGGGCTTCTGCATCCTGCCACTATAATTCATTGTGATATGACCTTCTGGATTTTCAGCCCTGCTCAGCCATCCATCACTCCTCATGTGACTGACACCTCGTATTATTGTAATTAGCACCTGCCAGCCACAGAGAGTTGACAGTGGAAGAGAAAAAGTCCCAGGAGCTCTCTGCCAAATTAAAATTAACCCTGTCATTACAGGACAGATTGTCCTGCTCCAGAAATCACTCCTTGGCATTTGCACTGAGAGAATCCCATGCTCCTGCTGCTGTAAACCCAGTGCCGTGTCTCACCCTGCTTTGTTGTCCTTGTGTTCTCCCAGCTCCCAGGCTGCTTCACCCTCCTTCCTCCTTACATGCCACCCTTCTTTGCAGCCTATGAGAACTGAAGCTACTAATGAGAGTGCTCAAGCCGGCAGTCCCAGAGTCTGTGGGTGGATGATAAATGCGTTTTTCTGTGATTGTGCCAATTGAGGTCTGTCTGCCCAGCCTCAGAAAAGGCCGTGCTGTTCTATGAACATCTCTCTTCTTCCCTTCTGCCTGGGACTTCTCCTCCCCCTGTGCCAGCACCACTGACTACAGAAACTGTGGGCTGGCTCCCTGCCCATTTACGTGGCCATCAGTTCATGCTTCTAAGACTCCTTGTCTTTGTTGCTGTGGATACCTCAGCCAGGTGGATGAAAGCTAGGTCAGATCTGCCTCCTCATGTTACAAGTTCCTCAGCTTCGTAAAGGGCTTATAGACTTTCTCCGGGTGTGATTGGCAATTGCTGATGTCAAGGCCCTCTTTAAATGGCATTTACAAATCTTGCTTCATTGTCTTGGAAGCAGAGGATGGCTAGAGGTCATCATTGTTGTTACTCTGTTCAGCTAATTAGATGCAGCTCCTGCTCCCCTGCTGTACAGACATGACACCACTGACAGCTCAAAGAAAGGGAGATGTCTGGGGTTGCAGACCAAAAAATGGAATATGGAAAGAGAAACAATCTCCAGTGCCCAGTCTCCTTAGTCATTCTATCTGCTCAAACTGACAGAGCACAGCCAAGTAACAAAGATCCTGATAGTCCTCCAGTTCAACTGGGTGATGAACTATTACACTGATTGTGACAGACAGATTTCACACTGCCCTGGTTCAGATCCCATTATGATAAAGTTCACATATAACCAAAAAATATATTTGCTTAACGTAATCTCCACCATCCTGTCAAGATACAGCTTTTTTTACTCCAAAGTTCACAAAAACCGGTACTCCTAGTCCTTTAGGGTAAGGCCATACTTATTTTTTGCAGGACTTCTACACTGCCATAACTAGTTCTGATCCATGATGTGCTTCTTCTCCACTCACCTTGTCCTTGCAAGCAGTTGCAAGTATCCCAATTGCCTGCTTCTTAGTTTAACTTCTCTGTGAGGCTGGGACAGGTCAGCTCCTCCTCATAACCACAAGAAGTGTAGCCGACAGCCCTTGAAACATGATTTTGATATCTGGTCTTTCAAGCTTGAGCCATGAAGTTCCTGAGCCTGCTCTCAGCTTTCAAACACGCATATTTGCCTTTGCCAATCCACATGGCAGGCCATTTTTGTTTGAACGCTTTTGCGTTTTGTTGATGTGCCTGTTGTGGTTCTAGAGACCAGCAGTAACTGTGTTCACCAAGAAGCAGGAAAATGCCTACATGGCTATTACTGCTTTAAGATTTTCTAATCACATTAAATTCTGATGGCTTGTCAACTACATCCACAAAATAATGCATACTTTCCTTTTCTTTGGGCTATTCTCTACGAGGTTTTTTATTGTATTGAGAACTCAAACAGCTTTATTAGGGCAGCCGGTTCTCTATCTCTCTTCTCACCCTTAGCATATTTCCAGCCACTACTCACCATCAGAAAACACCGTGGGTCTGTGGAAAAGTAAGCTTGAGAGTGTATAACCTTGGTGTTATGATGTGCTTTATATGCATATATAAAGAGAAAATAATTTCCAGTAAATGTAAAGATAGACATGGAAAGAATGAAAAAGAATCAGCAGAATTCTAAAAAGTCTCTGGAAACAAAGTTATGTGTTTGGGTTGTTTATAAAGTGAGGCATTAGAAAAACAGGCATGATAGGCACTAGAGAATAGTTTGTACTTGTATTTTTTGACTGTCTTTAAGGGAATATGATAAGATTAAAAGAAATTTCTGCTCATTACTTAAATGTCTGGCTAAATTTTATGTCCACACAGTGCAATGCAAAGCGTCAGCACTCATTGGTTCAGGAGATCACAATTTAAGCCAACTAGAAATGTGTGTGGATAAGTCTCGCACTACAAGGTTGAGCTCTCTCTGTAGCCACCCAAATGACTCTGGTGAAGCATGAAAAATGGAAGTCTTCAGTAACCATCAAATACTTGGCTCTGGCCAAAGGAAATCAAGGCCAGAAGTTGCTGTTCTACTAACCATGGGCAGCAACACTTCACCTTTCATATGCTGCAATGAGCACAGCATAGTTCTGGTTGGAAGGCACCTCTGGAGGTTTCTGGATCAACCTCTTGTACAAATCAGGGTTGGCTGAAGATCTGACCAGATTGCTCACAGCTTTATCCAATCTTGAAAAGCTCCAAGGATGGAGAATGCATGGTGTGTCATTTTTCAACCTGCAAAAAGAAAGTATAAGTAACATAACCCTAAGGTAATACCTTTGTGACCACGTGAACTTGGTAACAGAGTCAGAGCTGCTGTTACTCTGCTTCTTGAGCACTCCTCTATTCTTAGCTGTCTTTATCACTACATCCTTCAAAATGTGATATTAAAATCGGTATGTTTTTCACTTTAGGAGGCGTGTCCTGCCTCTGTGACCTTAGAATACTGCACATGTATGCCACACATGCTGTGAAAATCAGACTCTTTCTCAGCCTATACTAGGCATATTTGCCTGTTCTCACCTGGTCATTTTAATGGAGGATGCAAAACTCGGAAGCTAAAAAGAGTATACCAGTGTTCTTTTATGTTGGCAATGGCTCAGACCATCTGCTTGGAAAACTATGACTCTCCCTAGCCCAGTAGTGCTGCAACTCTCCAGATGCCCTGGCAACCTTGCACTCGATAAAAGAACTGTGCTGATTGCTTGAAACCCTTCTTATATCTTCCTTCCAACAATATTTTTGTGTGTTTAAACCTAAGCTTCAGAGTATCAACAGTTCCGTGGGAGCTGCTGGTTTAGTAAATCCTGGAGCCCTGGGTTAATAAATCCTGACACACTGGGTTTAGTCATAGCTCAAGCTGGCTCTGCCACTGACTGTTCTGCATCCTTAAACAAATTACTTTGCCTCTTCATATTCCTGTTTGGCCTTCTGCTCTTTGTTGGTATTTCTGGCCTGATACTGTAAACTCAGTTGTTAAGTTACTGTCTTATTATGGATTTGACAATCAATGTCTTGCAATCCCAAGCAAATGCCCATGTTCTCCAGCTATTAACTATTGTCGTTTGCTTCTTGCTCTCTGTATTTTCACAAGAGAACTCACAAGAGTATCTGTCTTGTGCTACTGTCTTAGAAGATGGGGGAAAAAAGCTATCAACTATTCAGCAAAAAACACAAAAACATTTCTTAGCCAGTAGTTGTAATAACTGCCCTGAGCCCGTCTCTCTCAATACATGATTTCCTGACATTAAATGAATTTGACATTTACGTCTGCTTTTATGTCCTCCAAGAGCCTTGTCTCTTCTTTTCCCATTTAAAGTGCTGTTGTACTCTGAAAATTGTTTTTAATATTGGCACTATGGGGGCTCCCTATTTATTATGTTAAGTTTACCTAGAGTACAAGCATGTGGATCAACAGCAAGAAACTCCCTGGCTTTTGTGGCCTTTGAATCATGGTGGAAACAGCCTTTGCCAACTCATAATCCCACAAACCCAGATCTTAGAATCTTCATGAACTGTTCAGAAGTGATGGAGGTTGATGAAGGAGAGCATGACGCACAGTGCTGAGAATAGACTGTGCTGGAAAAGCAGAGACAGCAGGCTTCTCTTCCTTGTCTCTCTCTTGCTGCTACTGAGGATTTATGACGTCGTAAGAGGCTTTGCCGTGACTTGAATATGAAGAGCACTTCTCCCACACTGTAGTACAATCAGCATTTTTGCTGCATTGGCTTCACTGCTTTGCCTCAGTACTCCAGTGAGCTGACTGGCAAAATCCCAAACTGCATGCTAAGATCCCTGCAGCACTGCAGGCAAAATACTGCCCGAGCTGCTGTAATAATGAAATAATGCACCTCATAAATGCCCTTCATGTAGTCAGAGATTCCCTGAGGAAAAGCAAAAAACCTGGAGAGGATATTGCCAAAAATTCTTCTTTGCTGTCACCACTGCAGAGATAATAATTTGCATATAGTTACTGCTCAATGAATTGCCTGATACAGTCTCTGCTCTCCACAGTGGAGAACTGCTGGCTGCCTTCATATACAATAGACAGACCCAGATTCCTATAAACATGGGGCTTGGATGATGTGATTGCTTATCATTTCACCAAGATGAAACCAAATTAGAGAAAGTAATTTCGTTTTAGTATGTACCTCTCTTACCAGTTTACTCTATCCACTATTGTCTCTACCCTTAAAGTCTAAATATGAGACTCTCGAGTCAGGATCATCAGGTGTTCACAGTGCTGAACACAATAGGATCCTCAGAGACAGCCACCAATCAGCATCACATCAGCATTTCTTTGTTTACAGTGTCTGTCCTTTTAGTAGGAAGACAACCACAGTGGTAGTAAGAAGAGAGTGCTGCTTTTCTCAGCTGTGCCTCGTTTTAAGAATAGAAATGGCATAGCTCTTTATGGCACCCAAAATTACATTTTTCCACAGATATCAGTGATTATTTTCTGAGTTGGCTTTTCTCTTTTTATGATTATGATATTTTTTTACACTGTAATATTTTACAGCTTTCTACCACTTTCTATTTAAGAATCTTGAGATACAGAAATGTTGTATCTATTTTACAGGTATAGGGAACTTAGGAAAAGCATGGTAAGGTTTACTTGTCATCAAAATTATGCACTGAGTTTATAACAAAAATGACGTTAAGAAACCCAAACAGTTCACCACCATTTCTTTCCCTTTTCTTAACCATTACCATTCTTTATGCCTAATCTCCCTCCTGTCTTCCTTCCCTGCTACTGTTTTACCAATGTCTTATCCTCTCTTTCAGCGGGTCTTATCCCTGAAAGTGAGTTTTGTTTTCCATATTAGATAATCTGGATCTGATCCCCAAACTTTCCTTTCATGTTTGTGTATGCCATGCAGCACTCACACACTGTCAGTCCTGCTTCTCTTTTACATGTTAGCAACTAGGAAATTCCATAGCAAATTCCCAGCTCTTTCAAGGACCTGGGACACTGTCAGTAATTCTCCTCTCTCCTGCTGTTTTGTTGGTTTTTTTTCCTATGGCCCGTTATAGTGCTGGATTTTAACTTTATGTTACAGGCCATTAGTATTTTGCTTTATAAACAAGTCATTCTGAAATATTGTGGAGCCTGCAGTATGTGTAGACTCCAAGAACAGTTTTCCATGGGATTTTCTGGACTCAGTATCTGTTGTATGACTTTGTTGAGTAGTATGTGGGGATGAGTCTCATCTTTTCTCAGCTTGTATTTCCATGAGGATTCCTAATATAAATTTTCTTTCAGTATTCCCACATTGAAAAAAAAACCAACAAATTCTTCCTAGATGAAATCTTCAGTGTTTGCTCTGCAGTGCAATCCAAAAAATAGGCAGTCATCTGTGTATAATGCAGCTGGATAAAGGGAGGTGTTTAGGGTTTGAGTAGATTTTTTGGTTGCTTTTTTCTTTTTACCCTTCTCAAAAAATAACATAACTTATGCACGTGGTTATTTAAAAAAATCTCTGGGCAATGTACTCTGTGAAGTAAGAATAGCCAATTCAAAATTCTGATTCCTATTGATGTGGGCATTCTTTGTATTTTAGGCACTGTGTAAATGTCTCTTCTGGATAGATGTGTTATCTTGTTTTTAATACATTGAAACAAGGGGCAGCTGCTAAGGAGGAGGGGAGGCTCTTTGCCAATGTGAGGACACCAGGGAAGCTGTCTGCCAATTTCAGTAAGAGAAGAACATTTTTTTTTCTTCCTTTCTACTCCTCTACTCTTTTCTAGTGCTCCTACTCCCTCGTATTCACTCCTGGATAGAGGCAGCCGTTCAGTCTCCAGACTGAATCAATTCTTGCTCCCTTCACTAAGGCCGTCAGCAGAGCAAAGCAAAGTGTCACGACTGTTCTTGTGTTGTGAGTAGCTCTTTTCTCTGCACTGGGTTGATATAAATAAGCTTGTAGCCCCTTTCCCATTTATCTTGCTTCTATGCAACATAAATGCTGTAGATCACTAAGGCTGAGATTACTTGTCTGTACTAAGCTTCTCTAAAATTACTTCAACCTCTGTCTCTATCTCTTAAAAGCACCACAAGATCTCTGAAACCCTGTCTTTCTTCTGAGTGTGCTCAAAGGAAAAAAAATCTTGACTTTAAAGACCTATTTTTCTTCTCACTTGTTTTACATCACCCACCAGTTATCTGTATGAACAAGGCATGGCAAAACAGTGATAAGAAGGAGTAGCCCCATGCTAATAAGCTGGCTACTTGCTGATCTGACTTTGCAGCATGTTCCAACTACCTCTACCCAAGAAAAGCATCAGTGACTGGAGTAACAACATGGCTGGGAGAGTCTCAAGGGATTTAGCCCATTCCAAGTGCATCAGCAGCCTCATGTCAGATGGTCTGGTACTGGTGGAAATGATAGTTTTCCGTTGGGACAAGAAATGATCTCCCTGCTATGCTTTTTTCCCGCAAGAGAAAGACTGTCATGGTGTCTGTGCCACTTCTTGCTAGATGCTAGTTACATGCTGTCTTACTCAGAATTTCCCAAACACTCTTTATTTAGAGAAGCAGTCCTCCCTCCTTTCTGCCCTGGGCTACTGCTAAGTAAGTAGTAGTTTCTGTGTTGGGGGGAAATACTCTGTGTGAGGAGCAGAGTATACTGGAAATAATCAGTGTCAGCCGTGCTATGATGGAATGATGAAACGTGTTCCTGTAGTTTAAATGGTGCCATTCGTATGTGTGAAACTGATATAGTCTGATGGTGGAGTATTAATCTGAAGAGAGGAACTTCACGTCAGCTTGGAAATCCATGTATGGCTGACGAAGCAGCATCTAAAGCTGGTCTCTTGTTCCCCCTTAAAGTTTTAAGTGTACTTGAGCTATTGAGGCTAACCCGTTCTGCTGGAGGACTGCCCAGTCTTGCTTTGGCTTGCCTCTTTCTCTGGATTCCCGCCACATAGGAGACGTTAACTGCTTTGGTTGTGTTTTAGAAACATGGAAACATGGAAAATGTGGCTCATGTAAGCTTATGATAATGGATTGCTGGACTCCTCAGGCTGCTGTTGTCTTTTGCATTCTGCATTTCATCCTCAAGTATTCCCCTTGTGTAAACCTCACCCCTGTTGTTTGTTTGCAAAGAGAAGGGACAGGATTTGCCAAGAATAGGAAGGGAAAGGGGTTTGCCACGTAAAATGTGACATATTCTGTACCTCACTGAAGCTTTGAAGCAGGATCGTGTTTTGTTCCTTTCTGATGTCCTCTGTCGCTGTGCTTTTGACTGATGTTTGTTAATACTTAATCACCAGTCTGCATTGCTTGAGCTATCTCATGGCTTGTTGAGGTCCACTGTCATCCTGCAGCCCACAGCAGCCTTGTTTTAGTAACATTGGAGAGAGAAGAAAGCTGAGTAACAGAAGCTTTCAGACAGCCACCACAACTTTTATCTCTTTGTAGGTAAAGATGAGGTAACAGGCATGCAAAAAGTTATTCATTTAGTAAAATACCATGCTTATTTGTATATCCCTCTCCCTATTTAGATATATATTTTTATATCCCTTCAAAATTAGAGACTGTCAGTGATTATGTACAGAGCAGATACTAAAGCACACCATTTTGATGTGAGATCCTTGGGCATATGGCAAGTTTCTCTTCACATCCAAGGCATGGGGTTCCCCACATTCCTAAGTCTTCCCTGCTTAAGTATGGTTGTGCTAAGTTAATGTATTTCTTCACAGTTTCACTTTTCCTTTCTTCAGGTGTGACTTCCTGCCAGAAGTATGGCAATACCTTGACATCAGGCTGGCTCCAGGGAAAGAGAGTTGGCTTAAGAGCTACACAGCTGGCTTTCGAGAAGTTCTTTTTTTATTTGGCCTTTGATTCCTTCAGGTGCTTCAGCCATTTTTTGTTTGTAGGTCAGTGTCAGACTTCCCAAGTGGATCTTAAAACATTAACACAGGGAAGAATGATGAAGTGCATAGTTCCTATTGCACTCTGTGGCCCCAATTGCTCTAAAGAATTACACACTTTGTCAAGTCCTGTTTGTAAGTACTCTCTTGATTTTCCTATTTTCCACCAGAGGGAAGGGAAGGTGAACTGCTTAATTTGCATGGTTCTTGGAGGCAAAAGTTTTCAGAAAAATTAAGGCCTTAACATGGTGATTTATATATGCATGTGGATGTCTTGTCAAGCCCCTGGTCATCCTACAGAGATAGCATTTCTCTGAATGGCTAGGTAATGCCTATGTGCACAGAGTGTATGAAGTGCTTTTGGTTTCTCGTGAGATGAAATGCTCTTAAAATAAACCCTGGTCCCACAGCAAAGCTCCCAAAGACAGCTGTGGGGTCAAAATAGTACAAAACTTGACTTTCTAGAAGTGGCTGAAGTCTGGACAGGCCAGATTTTTCTATGGTGCTAATAATTTGCTATACAGAAGACCCTTTTTAATTTGTTTTGAATGCTGTGAAACACCTTTTGCTTCAGAAACAGTCTTCTGCTAGTGAGCAGGTCAAGAATGGATCATAAATACGCATTTGATAAGAGAGCCTGCAGCTTTATGGGACGAGGCCATAATGATCTTCTCTGAGCATCATAGGGTCTCATGGAAAAATCCTGAAGTATCTGTCTGAAAAGATTAGGGAGAAACTCAATTCCACATCTGAGGTTCAACTACCCCGCTATTTTTCCGTGGTTCAAATTTCAAGCCTGAATTGGGAGCCGAATACAGCCAAATGGTCATCTTTCCCTATAGAAGATCTGAAATTGCAGGCTGGCATTTTCCTGATCTCTGAGTTGTTCCTGCTGTGTTTTGTGGCATTAGCCCAGCTCACCAGCAGCATTAGGTCAAAGGATACCCAGAGGCCTCCCTGTCAGTGACAAAGGAGTTGTGCTTTCTTCCCAGACACATCATTCCTGCCCACAGACAAGCTCTGCATTGAAGCTGGCCTAGGAGAATTGCTCAGACATGCAGGTCATGGGCAGGCCAAAGCATGTAATCTTGAGTGAGTCAGCCTCAGAACCTCTATGAGACTGACATTTGAAGACGAAGAGAGAGGAAGACAGGCCATCAGTGTGGGTGTCAGTAACACTTGTGTGTGTACACATCTAAGTGAATCTGTGAGTGGAATTCTTGCTGCTGGGTAAGAAACTTGCTTCTGTGCTTGACAGGTGAGGGGGTTAGCTGGACTGGTCCTGAGAATGGGAGGAAAGGGTAAAGCCAACTTCAGACCTGAAATGGGCTATCACAAGGGCTGGACTAGATTTCATGCCATTCCTTTTCTGTGCCATTCAGCCAGGGTGACTGTAGCTGTATTTAACCCAAGGTTTTCCTCTTCTTTAGGAGAGAAGAAGGGCAGAAAAGAACCATATGCATTAGCTAGCTTTGGAGCTGTGCTATGGCTGTTGTTCAGCTGAGAGGCTCTGCACCAAGTTTCTCACTGAAGTATGACTGGCAGGTACTTGATACCCACTGCACAGCGCTGCATGGGATTTGCTCGTGTGAGTGAGGGGAAATAGTTCACTCTGAGCCAGGCAGGGTAGCACCAACGGGAATTATAGGAAAACCTGAGCATAAGGAGGAGGCAGAACCAAAACTGGCTGCCTAAATCTGAACAAGTGCATTTCTTAGGAAACGACAGGATCAATATTTGTCATATGGATGAAGGGCAGTAATAGGACAGTTTCTACTACAAATTTCTCTGCAGCTGTTGTGTAGATCAAAAGAGACCTTCACCATTCCTTCCTGGGAACAGTAACATGGAGTCCTGCTTCTCCTCTTGATTATAGCAGCATGAATCAGAAGCAAGTCTGTTGAAGTTAGTGCAGTTTTCCTGACATAGTAAAACAAAGGATGAAAACACATAGATCCATCGGCCAGGAAAGGGAAGACAAACATAAACCAAGGCAGCAAGATGGAATTCCTTCCTACAGCACTATTCAGCTGACCTTAACCTTTACAGAGAATTACAATGTGAGTTTTCTAGCTGGTCATATTGGTTATTTCTTTTCCCACTGTTGCACGTGGTAAGGCTGTCTGGAAAGTGCAGCCAAGAGCAGAGTGATGTTTTCGCGGAGCACCCAGGAGTGAGTCCAGGACAGCAAACACCAGGTTCTGCTTCCATGTGCAATATATTATGCCTACTGCAAAGAGAGGGTTTGGGGTGCTTGTAGAATCTTTCTGATACAGAGGAAAAAAAGTGGTATCTTCTCCTCCACCAAATATACACTGCCCTAGGCTATAGCTTTGCCTAATTTCCTATCAACAGCTTCAGGGAGACTTGGGTGTAAGGTGTCCGCTTTTAATCCTCTGCCTGTAGGAGGAGTTGGTGATGAGGCTTGGAGGACAGGGAAAGATACAAAATCCCTACTTGATCTCCATTTCCAGTCTCCACTTCCTCCTCTCACCAGTGGATGTGTCTATATTTCGGATGTATTTTCGACTTTTAGTGGAGAGTGTCTGCTGGTATTTTCTCATTGACTGCATTCATTTTAGAGAGCGGACTTATAATTTTATCATTCACTGTGGCCTTCTGTTCCCTCTAGTGGTGACTGAGCTCTGTGTAAGCCATAGCTATTGTTTTAGGTCTGAACCTAATTTCAAGATATAATTTACCCTCAGTCTGTATTGTTCAACACAAATATTCACTAAGAGGTCCAGGAGATATTTAATCCAAGCCCTGGAGTTTGAATATCGTCCTTCTGCAGGCCTGAACTTCTCAGGACCTGGTGTGTCAAGCACTAGTCCACCAGCAGGTGTCCCAGAAGCCCATTGGTTTCTCACCTCAGTAGTCACAGGATCTCTGTGGTGTGGACTTGGAACATCTGAAGAGCTGTACTGATGCTCTGCCACAAGCAGGATACAGCCAAACAAAATGCACAATGTACAAAAGGAAAGCATGTAGATCGTGGGACTGGGTGTACTTGAGCCACGGGCTTCACCTCACCAAGTGAATATGTTCCTTTCACTGGTTGAGGAGCCTGCTGTTGTCTTGGTGACTGAAGCTAGCACAACCAGGAGAGCCTAATCCAGTATAGTCCAGAGGATTAAATTCTTGCAGCACAGCACAAGAAGGGGTGATTTCAAGGATGATGTGAGGCAGATACCTTATTTTTTATCATGTTTAGCCAACACAGAGGTACTGGGTTGAGACAGTTGGCTGCTTATCATTCCCCTGCGCTGCAAAGAGAGCATTATCTTTCTGATATTCCAGAAGCCCTTCATCTTTGAAAGGGACAAGAACTTCACTAAGGACTACCAGTTCTCTAATAGAGAACTCTAATAGAGGCATTACCATCAACAGACAGTAGTTCCTCCAGCTCTTGCAATGCAAGTGAAACCTCTGTCTAAAGAAAAAGCAGTAATAATGTTGTATTAGTCCATTAAAAAAGCACAGGAGTATGTACTAGCACCATCTAGCCAGCATCCTCATCATTGCAGTGCCAACAACCTCTTTCTCTTCTTTTTTCCATCTTTGAGCTCAATGCAAGTAGTTGTCCTCTGCTTTCAGCTATGACTCTTACTGCCTTGTATCCTTTGTCCTCCAGCATTATTGTACTTCCTCTTTCTGACTCCTCATCATCTTTCAGGGAGAGGCTGCAAACTTGCAGGCAAAGCCATTGGCTATGTCCCAGTACTTGGAAGTGAAGAGGAGATGTTCTGTTGGTATCAGAAACCTCAAACCCTCAGACGAGGGCAAAGCCAGAGTATTCCAGCATTCTGCTATGGTATGTGTCTGAAATGTTGTGAAAATGGCTACAGGGCATGCACTGAAGCAGCCACTGGGGAATATCTACCTTGGCACGAGGCACAGTCCATCAGCCTGAAAAGCAGGAAGCTGTGATGTCATCTTTGCTACCTGCTGTCTCCAGGTGTGGTAGCCCTAGGTATGGGTCAGCTGCACCCAGCTCTCTCATTTCCATGTGTCCAAAGCAGCAGGGGGAGGTCCAGATGAGTAGCAATTAATTACCTGAGGCAAGTAATCCTCATAGATGAGGCAGTGCTGGGGAACCAGCTGTCCTTGCATGCTATGTAAGCAGTACCCTGTTCCATGCTATGGAGCCTGTCCTGGCAGCACACTCTGTCTTGAAGCTCATCTCCTGGCCTCCTTTTTTGGGGTGTGCTCTGTCTGGGTAGTGACAAGGAGGTAGTAGAGCAGTGTGTGAGTGAGGGCAGGATATCCCTGCAAGCCCTCAGTCCTCATCCCTAGCGTGTGAAGGTCGGTGGCTCCTGGGTAAATTTCCATCGGATGCGGCACTCTCCCGTTGCAACTCAGCATTTCTGACACCCGACTGCAGCTTCTCTTTCTCATTTGATGATTTTCTTGGTAAGGGGAACTAACAGCCGTTACTAGAGTGATTTGGCCACTGTCCAACAGTGTGTGTATTACTCACACATTTCCCTGCTAGCAAAAGGGTTTTCTTTTTTCATTGTCTGGTTGCAGCCTCTTCCTATCTTCATCATTAGATAGCTCAGAAGGTCAGTGCTAAAAGAGAAATCTCAGAGGCTTTTTTTACAACCCAGAGTAAGAGAGGGCTGCTGCGGGGGGGAGAGGGAAAGAATGAGAAGGAAGGGAGGGTATGCCCAGCTGAATTAATTCTTCACTAGGATTGTCTCTGGTACAGCTGAAAACACGATCCTGGAAAATGTAATATTTATAGAAACTGTACTGCCCCAGTTGGGTAAATCTCAAGGTCATCTCATGATCACTGCAAAACTAACGGCCAGTTACTGCTGCTGTTGCTCTGGCATCATGAGACTGTTAAGACCTTCAATTCAGCACTGAAATCTGCATACAAAATGGGATCCTAGTCCTTCTCCCTAACAACCATCTCTTCTGAAACTGCATTAAGGAGGAAATACACAGCCCAGCACTGAGGCAGCTCAAATGCCAGCATGGCTTTTCTCTTTTTTTCCTTTCTGTGAGAACATTAAGCTATTAACTCTAATTCCCTTGGAGGCAGAGGTCTGCAATTCATTTCACATATAGGGCATCTCAGGAGTTTGCCTGAACAAGCAAAGGATCAGGTGCTGGCCTGAAGCCAGTTTTTTAATTTTTGAGCCCTTTACATCCCTTGAGGAAATTCTGCATGGATGTGCTGGATGACAAAGTCCCCAGAGAGAAAAGAGGACCAGAGGATTTGGGTTTTCACTACATCTGTTATATTCCTGCACAAAGACAAGTCCTGACCTCATTGTCAGGTAGAAACAATCCTTCCACTGCCCTCACACCCACAAAAGTACTACTGTCAAAGAAATTTGTGATAATGAGGAAAGGTAAGAGAAAGGTCATGGCAGCAGCTAATTCACTCTGGTCCAAACAACTGTCCAATTCCAAAGAGTGAGGGCTCTCCACTCGAGAAAGTGGAGTCAAGGAGGCACTGTCCTGAAGCAGGTACCCACTTCCGAAATTTTAAAAGGACTCTCTCCTCCCAAAATATCAAAGGCACACTAAATGTGACCTTTAAACCACCTTTCTGATTACCTTTCCTAAGCACAGACCAACATCTTCCCTAATATTTTCTGTTTCTGACGTATTTTCTCCAGCGGGAGTGTCTGCACAAGCCTTTACATTTTGTGTATGGTGTTAATAGGGTTAATTAGTGTAATTATTCAAACATTTATTCAGCTATGAACCAAAATACTTGATTGCAGTAGCAGTACTTAAGCCAGTCCAGTGCAGTGCAAAGCAGTAATAAAAAAAGAAAAAAGTCAGACTGTGCCACAGGGGTCTCTAATGAATGTGAGGATAATCATGTGGCAACTGCAACAAGGAGCATGCAAAGCATGCTGCAAAGGTGCACACTTACTAAAGTACACTCCATGAAAGGTACAATTTTGCTGTTGTGTGACCTTGGGACAGATTAAGCTAGGCCCAGCAAACACACGTGCTAAGCTGTACTGGAGCATGTCCTTTGACTAGGTGTGCTCACTCAGCTGAGGCTGTAGGATTTCTGCAAGCAACTCCCAGGTCCTCAGCCCTGCAGTACCCTGGGGATCCATTTTCTTCTGGGTAACCAGAAGATGGTCTGCTTGTCTCCATAGAAATACTAGAAATATTGTCTGTCCATCAGACTGCATTGCAGATGGGTTTAAACCTGGTATATACTTTCTTAGTGAGGGGTCATTTCTGATGTAGAAGTCATGAGTGTAGGTAGCTGACCAAGACTAGGCAGCCCAAGGGAAGTTATGGGAAAGCACTGGAAGACAAACACTTTTGAACACAGTGGCTAACAACCTGAACCTGAGCCAAGTTCAATGGCTCATTAAACCTAGGTGACAGGTTTTTGTGGGTCAAGGGGAAATGGATAAGGAAAAATGCTGTGGAAAAGCTTAGCTTAATGCTGCAGGTGAAGGTGAAGACTGAATGTGAATATGCAGTGTTTCACATAAAGGTATGCAAATAGGGAAGACATTTTAAAGCATTTGACCTCCAAATTCCCAGATCAAACTTCCCTGCTCTAAGAAAATTATATATGGGTTTAAAGGTGGATGCTATGGGAGAAGCAGTGATTGCTTGCCCCTCTGAAGAACAGAGACTCTGGAAGGTATGAATTCCTAGCCTAGGATGATCTGTCTTGCTAGGACTTGTGTGAAATTGAATCCACTCTGGAGGATTCATACCAGAAAGGCTGCAGCTAATACATATGACATTCTCAAGGATTAGAAAGATGATTTTTCATGGGCCAGATTACTTTAGAGACATTGGCACTGTCATATCAAGGTGAATACTGTTACCCATCCATCCAGGAGTACACATGACAAATATGAAAGCACCACTGGGGTATGAAATGTAGAGGCAGCTTAATTTCATGGGATGAGATGGTTGAATGCATTGGTGGGAGAGAACCCTCCACGTATGCTGTTTGTCTTGATGAACTTTAGAAGTTTAGGGCAGAGAATGACTCTGTCTTGTATTCAGTGTTGTCTTAGCCATATTTTGGAGAATGTGAGGTTGGCTTTTACTTAGTGAGGCCCAGCTCAAGGAGGCAAAATATGCATGATGCATCCAAAATAAGGCTCCTTTAGGAACTCTACACTATTTCTTGACAAATATTTTAACTTTGAATGCTTTCAAAAGGAAAACACATTGCCCTGATCTGCCCGCTTACCCTGATGATTAATGCAATGCTGAGGCACTCAGTGTCTTCAAATGACCTCTCGGAGGTGTCTGGTAAACAAGAAACACAAAGCTGTAGCTCAAACACTGTGGAAGCCTTTGTCTGCTCTTTTTTTTTTTTTCTTATTTATTAACACTTGCTGTGTAAGGAGAGCTGTAGTGTCATTATTATTATGCTTATGCCCCAACACATGTAATGGAGGCATTAACAACATTCTCTTTGTAGGTCTTGTCCTTTGGGTATAGCACCAACTCCATATTTGTTTCCTCCTGCTGGATGTGGGAGCAAGAATAAGTTCATATCCGGTCCCTGGAGGTATTTAAGAAGAGACTGGGTATGACACTTAGTGCCATGGTCTAGTTGACAAGGTGGTGTTAGATCAAAGGTTGGACTTGATGATCTCAGAGGTCTTTTCCAACCTAATTGATTCTGTGATTCTGTGATTTTTAACACTGGGACAACCATAACCAGCAGTCCCAAAGGAGCCTTACAGAGAGTGTACAGGTTAGGGCTGTGTACACGTAACAGGAACACAATCTATTCATTCACTCCCTATAACACTGTTTTGTGTCTTTTGAATTATAAAAAGTCACAAGAGTCTGCTCCTCCTATGCACATTTTTGAAAAACCTTCAAGCAGAATGACCTCCTTCTCTGTTTCCCTGGTGAGAGGACACATTTCTGTCTATAGTGAAACGAAGCAAATAATAGCATCTGCTAGTCCAGGGGGCATCTTTCAGCTGTGGAAGCTTATACAGGTTTCAAGAGGTATTTTCCCTCTTCCTAAAGCGCATGTTAATTATTTTGACCTTTCTAGTAATTTGATTCCAAAAACTGTTGCAGCAGCTGAGCCTTAAGCTGTCATTTGGAAGAGAAGATTATTATCACTCTGAAATCAAAGCAAAGGGCTGCTTGTTCAAGCCTGCATGGAGATCCCCCTACGTATGGAGATCCTCCTTTCTCGTATTTCTGTGTCCTCAGCTCTGGGCCTCCTGTCTAGAAGTTCCAGTCTGGTTGGCCAATGTAAGGATAAATATGCTGCCAATTCTTTGCATCTGTGTAGTATAAAAAAAGCTCTAGGAGAGCCAAGCTGGTTGAATATGGGGTGATACCAAAGAAATCCTTGTACACAGGTACCTGAAATGGAGGTGGGGGAGGAGGTGTAAAAACATTTGTTCATGGTGTGCAGTATTTGAAAGACATTTAGGCTATTTACAGATAGACCAGAAAGTGCTCTCTGCTTGCCTTAAGCAGATTCTGGCTCGTGAGAAAGTTCACCTTCCAGATCTGTGTTCCCTTGGCTCCTCCCACAGTGTGAATAATCCCTAACATTTCTGTGACTCAGTGGATTTGCTATGGAAATCATGGCAATATTTTCAGAGTCACAGTCTAATACCTGAGCCCCGACAGGATTCTTGCCCCCACATCTCTGGCATTTTGCATAGTTGTGTAACGCCTCTTACTCATGGCACTGAAATCAGTGTAGTGCCCATGTAGTGAAGAACTAGTGAAATTTGGAGTAAAATCTAAACCTCTCTTTTGCTCACTCTTGAAAACCTTTTCATTCATGTTTGAGTTTGCAGCATTTTTTTAAATGTGATTTGCAGATATCTCGCTCTGTCGGTGGGAACAACAAGGTCACATCTTTATTTTAAACTTCTTCCTTTTGCATTGCAAAATTCAAGTCACTGTGTAGAAAGAAAATCTGATTAGCTCCTCTTGAGTCTAACATGAGTATCTGCCTTCAGCTTGGCTCTTTCATCCCTCCTTCTCTTGGTCCCCTTCGTCCTGTTCCCCAAATGCTTAAAAAGAACAGTAATTGGAAGAGCAGGTGTGTAAAAAAAGAGATATAAGTAATCTCATCCATACAACCCCCTAAGCCTATGGCTGTGTTTCTCATATCACCTAAATATAAAGCTGCTGTCCTCAGAAAACTGATAATAAAAATCATTTGGGAGACTCACTGCTCAGTGCAGAACAACATCTGTCCTCAATGCAGTTTCTCAGTGCTCCTTTATGAAAAGTGTCCTTTCTGCTGTGTGTGACAGAGGTGATTCTCCCAGGTTAGGTGGAGCATTCACAGCTGTGTGCAGAGGCCACAGAGCTTTGTCACGGGACAGCTACATTGGAGAATGGTCACAAGAGAACTATTCAGGTATTTTTGTGTCATATTCAGGGAAGGTATTTTATCTGGCTAGATAATGGTAGGGGTAAATCACCTTGCAGTGAGTTCACTTTTGTGAATACAAATAGGATTTGAAAGTGGTAGGCGTGCATGTCTTCCATGTCTGCACCATCTGCCTTCTGTGAGCCATAATCACCTTTTCTGAGAAGTTGTATCAGCCACCACTGCTGTCTGTAATAATCACAGTAGCATTGACTGCTCTGTTCATATATTCATACAGCCACGGCCTTCCATAGCAAAAGCTGCCTCCCTTAAGGCTACAGACTTGAAAGCAGACCCACCTGCAGACTGACGTGCCGGCAGCTGTAGAGCAGGCAGAGGAGCCAGGGCCAGAAAAGCAGTCATGCATTGCAAAGCCACGGTCAGGCTCTGTTTCACAGGTGAAAAAACTGAGACAGATGGAGGGCAAGTGATTTTCTCAAAGTGATATGAGTAATATCGCTAGCAATGCCCAGTATTGAAATCAATCCTGGCTTAGGCCAGGTTCTGTGAAATGTGCAATAAACTGGGCAGCAACACCCCTGGGCTTCCCACTCTTTCTCCCGGGAGACTCACTGCAGATGTCTGTCACTACTCACACTGTGGGTGCACACAGTTTTGTCTCTGTTCCTGCAGTACTGCTGGGGGACTTTCCCCTTTCTTTCTCTTGAGGGTGTCTATGGTGAGCAAGTAGTTGACTCTTTACACAGTAGGTGCTCTTTCTTAAATTAAAATAATCCCTTCTGGGTTTTGTTCCTGTTCAGCTCAGTCTTCCCTTTTTGGGCACATGATGTACTTGGATGACAGAATTATTTATAGGCAACACCTGGCAGAAGCAGAGACACTGACATTTAAAGAGTCAGTAGGGATGAAACAAAGGCTTTGCTGATTGTTGATGCTCCATGAATAGGCTGCACTGAGAGCAAGCACACCTTGTATTTCCCCTCTGCTCCTTGCTCCTTTTGTAACCCCTCCCAATCCACTCCAGTCTGCAATTTCCATTTCTTTTTCAGCCCCCTCCTTCGCTCCCTACAATTGTCTGCCTCAGGAAAGAGTTAAGCTCAGGTACTTCACACCCTGGCTGCATCAAAGTTTCAGTAGACCGTGGGCAAAAGTCGAAACTATCGCCTCTGTTTGCAGTCACATGTATTGCAGTGTGATGGATCACGACTCTCAGCAATTTCTCTAACTGTGAGACTGGGGTGCACCAATCTACCTCCTTCCTCAACCTCTGAGTAACTCTTTTCTGCCCAGTTCCATCTTTTTATTTGCGTAAGTCTAGGCACCTGCTAGACGCCTGTCTGTGACTAAAGTTCTTTCTTACCCATGAGTTCCATTTTGGACTTTGATCTTCCTCCTAGTCATCCAGCTTGGCCAGGCCCTCAGCTAGAGGAGAGTGGTCATGTAGGCAGTCCAGTCTGCAGGAAGAGTGAGAGCTGCAAAGGAGAGACACAATCAAAATCATCCCAAATAATGCTTGTAGCAGCAGTTTAATTATGTGATGTGTACCTGTCAGGATCCCTGCTTCTAAATAGAAGTTTTTCTTCTTATCCAAGTCCCAATACCAGATAAAAGAGATCGGACTCGCAGCTTTTCCAGTTTCTCTCGTTGTTTATTGAGTTCTTATCTCTATTTCAGCGTGCTGTCCTGTACCCTGGACTTAACACTCTGAAACATGTGCTGCAAAAGCCGTGAAATGGCGACTGCAGTAAGACTGTAAGGACTTTGTTATCCAATTAGCTGATACAATGTGCTATATTTATAATTCTGTACCAATAACTATCACCTGTTGCTAACACGTTTCTTCTACCTCAGATCTATTCTACCAATGCCTTTGTGCCACCTCCACTGCAGTACATGGAGCAAGAAGAAGAAGAAAAGAGAACTTAGGGCAACACTCAAAATCCTCCATCTTGTCTTCTTTTACATCCATACTATAAAACCCAAAACTACAAGTTTCACCTCTGTGATAAACTAAACTATAACCTAACTTATGTTTTTGCTACTTTTACTTCATCCATGAGTGTTGGAAGCTTTTCCCATGGGCACAGATCAAAGACTGTGTCCTCCTGGGATCTCGGCGAGGGTCCCAGACCCTCCAGGGCAATGTGAGGGGGAGTCCAGATATCCTGGACTCCAACATGTACCCATCCTGGGCCACATCTAATCTACCAGTTCTTCTTGTCTTTCAGGAAAAACGATGGGGTGGAAAAGAGCCAAACGGACTAGCTTGGAACTCGGAGCTAGGAGCTTTATGACTTGTATAGCCCTTTTATGGCTCCCATGGCTATGCTGGGCTAACCCATTGCCTTTTCTAGTTATTCATATTTTACCTAGCTGTCCAGCATTCTAGGAACCAGCTAGTTTGCTGAAAACTAGTGCTCTGTGCCAACACTGCCATTTCAAACCAGTATCTCTGGCAATCCTACAACACTTCTCTTACTGTTTGGTGTGCTTGGGTCTGGCTTAGATAAACTAGAAGACTTTCCCATTGTTCTTTGAACAGCATAACCCTCTTGCACTAATTAGTTTTTAGGACAAAGTATTTGAATGGTCTAAATGATGTGCTTCATTTTTAAAAAGAGAAAGGCAGAGAAGAGCACAAATACACACAAAGAAACTACCAAATTATGAAAAATGAAGAGATTTCTAGTTCTCTTTTCAGATGGATGACTTGCAATCCAGTGTTAATGCTCACATCTCCTGAAAAGATATTTAGAAGGAAGAGGGAGTTGCACATTTCCGGAGCTAGATATTGGAAAGGATAAGTAGCTCCATCTCATAGTAACACTAGTCAGTCAGGCGTGTGCTGTGTGTCACTCAGTGGAGGAGTGCCTGCTCCACTGTGCAGCATCTCTTCTGTCACTGACAGCTTCAGTCTTGGATTCCTCACTTAACTTCCCATTGTAACTCTCCTCTGCACCTTCCATCCCTGCTTCTGGATCATCCTATTTCTTGACTTCCTGCTTGTGGATCATCCTGTTTCTTGACTGTGCCATGGTTTTTGTGCCTCTGTGCCTTCTGCAGTCTCCCATACTGACCACTTTCACATTTTTAATCTTCTTTATTTCTTTCCTTCCCCCTTCCCCTCTTGCTGTTCTCAGTGTTATAATAATATTTGGTACTTCTTGGAAAAACATTTTTAAGCCATAATCATAGTTTCTTCAGGTTTTTATAGTTTTAGCCATCTCACAATGCCAGTGGAGAGAAGTGAAACTAAGCACAATTAGTGATCAACCCAGAAAATATTCATGTCAAAATCAGAAGCAGACTTCAAGGTATCTCAGTCTCACTGCATGGTTCTGGCTCCCTTTTAGGGCATGAGCACTGCACTCTGCTCCACACCACTTACAAGGTGGCAGTTCCTGCCAACACACACCAGCCAGTGGGATGGGCTATAATCTGCTCCAATGCATAGTCAGCCAGCAAAAAATGCTGGTGAGCTTTGTACAGGTAGGTGGGAGTCATTCACAGGATTCCATCACCAGGTCAGTTTTGGGGGTGACAGCAAGGAGCTGACTGTGTAGGACTGCTTTCAATCTTTTCCCGATGCTTGAAATGAGTTTCTGAAAATCACGGATTAGGCAAGAGGGAAGGATGTGATAAAGTGGATAGATGTTTTCTTTGCCCCTTTTGACCTGTATGATACTATTTTTACCTGATGCTGTGCTTTCAGAGCATGAGCAGGCCCTGTGTCAGCCTTAACACAGGGGTGAATGTAACTCATGTACCCAGAAACACATACATGCTTTAATTTATTGTGAGGGGTGTAACAGAAGGGAATAAACCAAAATAATTCTCCCATTTAGGGAGGGTAGTCTGTGTGTTTGCTGTGAATTGTTACTCCTTGGACAGAGCTGTTGAATGGCTGTCAGCACACTGAAGGCTTGTATATATAATAGAAGGCCAACCTAAACTTTCCTCATCTGGTCTGGATAATCTGACTGATCTCACCATTCCTGCCGAACAATGGAAAATTGCCTGAATATTTAAACATGTATTGTTCTTAGGGAAACAAAATGTTCAGCTGGTTTGGTTGCCTTAGCAACACCCACTTCTAAAAATACAAAAGAGACAATCTAGAAAATAAGTGAACGTGTAGAGCAGGCAAGGAGAGAAAAATACTTGTCTCTCTTGACTGAGAGCAACTGGGTCGTGGGCACGAAATGCTTTCATTTAAATCTCAGTGAAGGATTTAGGGTGTATCTTCACATACTTGTTGAACATGTTTAATTTTTAATAGTTTAAACATGACTAATGTTAAACCCAGAAAAGCCCCTGTGATATCTCTTTTATATGGGCTCCAAACCAATTCTGTCGATGGTCCTTAAGAGTGCTGTAGCCCAGAAAGCATGGACTGCACCAGAAGTAAGCAACAGATCACTGCAATAGTTACTGTATGTTGGGGGGAAAGAGGGCTAAAATGTAAAGATTAATTAAAAATTATTAAAGACCAACCTGAGATACACCTTGCAAAGGCAAGTAAAAAAACCCCAACAAATGATTCCTTTGTGACATGATGTAGAAAGGACATGTGCATGCTTGGGGAAAGTAATGAGGGGATCATAGGTGTGACCCAAGGACAACATGGATTAAACAACAAACACTCCAATTTTCAGTAATTCTGACAAAGGAGAATACAGGGCAAGCACTATGTGTATAGAAAAGGAAATGACAGCATGCAAGATGAAACGGGAACGTAAGCATCTTGATCAGCTCCAGTCACAGGGACCAGAATATCTCAGAATATTGAGATAGCTGGCATATGAAATGGCAAATCTTATGGGGCGGATTTTTAATTAATCTGTCAAGTTGGTGGTGGCACTGTCTGACTGCAGATTAACAGATGCAGTACTTCTGTTATCTCTAAGAAAAGGAAAAGAGTGTAATCTAGGAAAATGCAGACGTATTCTTCTGACCACCACAGTTCCTACAGCTTTAGAGCCAATCTGTAGGAGGGAGTAATAAAAAAACACAGGGGCAAATGAACAGTGAGATGCAATGCAATATTAGTTTGTCAAAGGCAGAGCATGCCAGAATAACTCGATATTTCTCTTTGATAAGACAACTATTTTGGATTGGGGAAATGACAGAGATCTTATCTGTCCAGACTAAAATAAAGTACTTGACACAGTGAAATTAATGCTAAGATAGAAGCTATGAAGAAGTTAGAAGGCAGATAAAGAGCTGGCTGGTGGGGAGACAAATGCAGGTTGTACAGAAAGGGAAAGTATCAGTTTGGAAGAATGAAATTCAGTACCTAGCTTTCCTAGTGCATTAGCTTTAATATGCAGAAATGTATCAGCATCTGTAACAGCAACACTATCGTGGCTCAAGAGCTGGAAGTGCCAGAGAAGGACAAAAGCCTGCACTTACTAATATATCACATTGTCATCACAGAGTGACTGTGAGCCCCAACATGTTGCAAGTGTATAAAGACAAATAATATCCTACCACATATCCAGAGAGAGAAGGAAGTGTGAAGTGTGAAGAAATAGTGATATGTAGGACTCAGGAGAGATCTCATCTGAAAAATGGAGTGAATTTTTGTTGCCTACTTCCTAGAAATATGAGCTCCAATGGGAACAGATGAAGAGAAGAGTGGGCACATGACAGCAGGACCAGGGAGACTCCTAGCTTATATGAAGAGACTAAGAGAGACTGGCTTTTACAGCCAGCAAGGTGAAGGATGAGAGAGGCTGCATTTCCTCTCTATAAATGTATTGAAGTATAAAAATCATAAGAGGAAGTTATTAAAGTTGAAGGACATCCCAAGAACAACTGGGTATAAACTGACCATAAAGGAATTTACCCTGGAAATTAAAAGAAAGCTTCTAGCCATCAGACCAATTAGGTTCAGGAACAGTTTCCAATGGGAGATGCAAGGAAAGAGGCCAGATGCTTTAAAAAGATTTCACTCAAATGAAAGACATTTTGTTCTGTGGCTTCCTGTGATAGCACTCAGTGACTGAGAGGCTTCCAGGGCTATATTTGCCTAATCACAAATCAGTTTGACAGCATCCATATCCAAGAGATCTCCACTTTCTCTAAACTAAAGTCTATGCTTTCAACCACACCAGTAAAACTCAGGGTGCAAAACAATGTTTCACTGGAAAACACTTGGTGGGAAGAAAATGACAGCATGGAAATAAAAATACTATTTCAGCAGGAAGCCCTTATCCTTCCCTGGTATTGAGGCACATGAGATAACACCACATTTGCAAATCAGGGGTGCAGCCCTGCAATGCTGATGCCAGCAGATGACCTAAAAGAGCTTCCTGAAAGTATAGTAACTGCATACACTGTGTACAGATTTGTCATGGAGAGAAGCAGAAACAGATTCAACTCCCAGTCTGTTTCTGTTTGCTTTCCTCCATGAACTGTGACTTTGCTGAGACTGTTGAAAGCCGCCTTTTTTCTCTGGATGATATTCAGCCTGTTTTTTATCACTTACAAGGTGATTGCCATTCTATATTTATATTCCCCATGACATTTTGTGACAGTTCCACTCACAGAAACTTTTTACAGAAGAGAAACTAATGTTCAGACCGGTGGGGTGACTTGCCTAAAGTTGTTTGGGAAGTCCGTAGTAGAACAAATTGCCTACCAAATCCCTACTCCCTGCCTAACCACAAAGCCAGTGTCTCTGCTAGGTTTCTTCTGGTTTTCATTTTCCCCTTTCATTTTAGTCTGCTTCTGTCAAGCTTATTCATATCCTCTTCATTCCTCCTCCTTGCCAGCTGAAGTACATGGCTTGGATGCCCTGCTGCAGGCCTCTGCCCTCTGATTTCTCATGGTTTTCCATTTGCTTCATCCATCACTGTCATGGCTGTCACAGTTGGAGATCACCACAGCAACAGCACAGGGCTGGTTAGGAGGAACAAAGAAAAAATGAGTAATTAACACTCCAGCTGAGGCAATATACATGTAGAAATGGGAAGAGGACTTTGGGAGAGCCCTGGGCAGGTTTTTTGTTTTATACGGTGGATAGAAGCTAATATGACAGACTTGCAAGATCTTGTTCATCAAGGGTAAAACTCACACAATTAATTCCCACCTTGTGCTTCTTTCTGCAGGCAGCTTTTGCTCTGTGTTTTCTCTGCAGCACTGCAACCTGTCTCCCCTTTGTTACCCCTCCCAATGCCAGGCACAGCTGGTGAGTGTAACCTATTGTCTAGTGAAGACCATCTGGGGAGAAAGAGGTGCCACAGAGCAGGACACAAATCTCTTGTGCCAATGCAACTCCCATCAATATAATGCATGAAACAGAAAAAAAGAATTTTCAGGGAGGAAAGCAGTCTTCACAATTGAAATTTATGTGCAGTGTGGAAAGGGTCTGTCAATGCTGCTGCAGGCCTTCAAGTGAGCAGGCTTGTGGAAACTTGGTGTTTTGGGTATGGAGATTTTCCCTGAAGTATCAGAACTTTTATGTGCTTAAGTTGTGATGAGAACTGAGCCCTTTCTCATAATACATGTCTCTTTCTAAGTAGGAAGTCTCAAAAACAACTGTGATATGATGAAAATGGTATCTGACTGTACAGCCAGTTACAGAGATTCTTGCCTTTCACAATCTTCCTGTCACTGCCCCATTTATAGGAATGTAACTTTTAGTGCAATTGCAGCAATTGCTTACAAGGAAAATTATTTAGTTACGTATAAATGTGTTCACTGAACACATATTTTGAGAAATTATTAATCTAAATGAACCAGACCTTCAGATGAATCAAGTTAATATTTGTCTCAGAAAAGTGTGAGACCAAGGTGACATGAGCTAACATTTTACCCAGCTAACTCTCATCCTGCAAAAAGATTAAAATGGATCCAAGGATACTGTTGTTAAAAGGAGTTTAGGGTTTGTGCTATGTATGCCACGGGTATATGTCCCTTGGAGACTACCACAGTGACCAGAGATTTAGATGTGCCCTCCCCTACCTGCTTCTAAATAGCAAGAGAAACAAGAGGCATAAAGCTGGCTGTTTCATGGCAGGGCTTATGAACTTGCTATCAAAGATGACAGGTGCTTGGTAAGACACTAAAGGTTTTCTACAAAATACTGTAAAAATACACACTGAAAGTAAATACACACCTACATTCCTGCTTGCAAGCAACAACAAAAAGGAGAGGGAGAAAGAAAATGATCTTTAATTTATATAAACAGGAGGAAAAATTAAAGGTATATGCAAATTTTTAGTCTAATTTTTAGTTGATTATAAAGGAAAAGCAGTGAGGTGTGTCCTTTTTTTTTTAATAAAGACTAGATTGCTAAGAAACACTGCTACACTCTGTCTCAGTGCAATCCTTTTCATCAGCTTTCTGCCTGCTTTGTACCACAGACTCTCTGACAAGTTTGGGGCCACAGTTCTGTCCCACTCTCTCCCTTTTCTCTCCATCCTCTCTTCCAGCTAAGGAGTTCACACACTCCTGTGAGGACTTGAGGGCTCAGATCTCACTACCTCCACTACTCTGCTTCAGTCTTACTGCCTGGAGAGTTATTACTTTTGTTATTGGCAAGATAATTAGAGGGAAGCCTGCTTCATGTATCAGCTGCTCCTTTGTATAGCTTTTTACTTTGTTCAGGAAATTCTTCTTCTCCATTAGCTGAATGACTGATGTGGGCTCATCCCCTTTTGTCTGAGGCATTTCGTCATGATAAACAGTAGGAGATTCTAACCCTGTGGTCTAGTGGTCAAAATCAATGTTTCCGTGATGTGATCCTCTCTTCCCTGCTTGTTTATTCCTGCTTGGCCTCTATCATCAGGCTGCCTTCCTGTCACATCCCCTTCTCTATCAATGATTTCCAGCTGCTGGTTTCCTGCTACCCCTTCTTTGACCTGTGATTAAAGTATCTGTAGGAGTTCACTGGCTATGGAACTGTCATCGTAGGCTTTAATAAGTATGTGGTGATGTGTCAATGCATCACCTTTCAGTATGCGGATACAACATAAGAAAGAGGAAGGAAACAAGTGGTGAACTGAACTCCAGCAGAGGTTGTGTCTGCTCAAGGATATGGTGGCAGGCGGCCACAAAATCTGTATGTATTTGTCTGTACTTATGTATGGCTCCTCTGTCATGCTCTCCTACACTGCTTTCCACCAGGTGGGAGAACCTGCAAGGATAAAAGCCAGTCTCAGTGAGGAGACCTTAGCATTTCTCTCTTTCAAAATTACGAAATCTACCCAGCTGTCACCAGCTTTTTGCTTGTAGCTTTGATTGCAATTACTGATCTGTTCAGAAAACTGGGCGCAGATGTGAGTAATACAGTAAAAATGTCTTTACTCCTCTTCCCCCTGTAAGAAAAAGTGGTCACAGACTTGGAGATCCAACCTGACAAGGCCATGAGATGAGTTGGGCTCCCTTTTGAAGAAGTACTGCCTTGCTCTGTAGCTACTTCTGCTCTCCCACTGTCAATGTCCTGAGCCCAAGAATATCTCTGCAGGTAGACACTAGTTAGAATCTTAGAATCCTTTAGGCTGGAAAAGACTTTCAGGACCATCGAGACCAACCATTAACCTAACACTGCCAAGTCCAACACTAAACCATGTCCTTAAGCGCCACATCTACATGTCTTTTAAATCCTCTAGAGCTGGTCACTCAAACACTTCCCTGGTAAGCCTGTTCCAATACTTAACAACCTTTTTGGTGGAGAGATTTTTCCTAACATCTGATCTAAACCTCCCCAGGCACAACTTGAATCCACTTCCTCTTGTTCTATCACTTGCTACTTTGGAGAAGAGACTGAATCCCACCTTACTACAGCCTCCTTTCAGGCAGTTGTAGAGAGTGATAAGGTCTCCCCCAAGCCTACTTTTTTTCCAGGCTAAACAACTCCAGCTCCATCAGCTGCTCCTCATAGGACTTGTATTCCAGACCCTTCACCAGTTTTGTTGCCCTTATCTGGACATGCTCCAGCACCTGAGAGTCCTTCTTGAAGTGAGGAGCCCAAAACCAAACACAGGATTTGAGGTGCAGCCTGATACAGGCCAAGATGCCATTGGCCTTCTTGTCCATCTGGACACTCTACTGTCTCATGTTCAGCTGCTGCCAACCAGAACCCACAGGCTTCTTTTCCATTGGGCAGCTTTCCAGCCACTCTTCCTCCAGCCTTAGTTCCTAAGCTATTGCTTCTGCTGCATAGCCTTGTCCTAGGACCTGGTAGGAGTGTGAAGTGAAACTTCCATTACAGTAGAAGTGTGGATTATGCAACTTGGTCTTGATGCCTGTCCTCATGCAGAAAAACAACTTTGTTTCAAGATATTTAAGAAACAGTTCATAGAACCACATGAAAAAACAAGGGAAGCTATGCTTGTTTGGCTTTTCTGTCTGAAGCAAAGAACTCCCCCAAGGTTTCAAAGGTTTTGAAGATGGGGTATATGATATAACTACAAGTTTATACTTTCTAGCCAGCAGTTTTCCTCATAAACAGGTCTAGGTGGCATTCAAGTACATGGCAGTACCATACATGCACCATGCTGTGACTATGATGAAAACCAGTTCCTGCAGGCTTACAAGCACAGCAAATCTCCCCAGCCAAACCCAGACTCCAGTGAAGCCTTTCCCTGTCTTGGATTTCAATAAAGCCAGAATTTTGCCCCCACATCTCCTTTCATCAGAATAATCTTTTTTTAATCCTCCACACTGCTTCTTAGCCACCATGTATCCCAAACCACCTTCTGACCAATCCCTTCTTCCCATTTAAATCCCTGTCTGTCTTCTGCAAAGAATCACTTAATGTGAGTTACTGTTTTTTAATTATGTGATTATTTTTGTTATCCATAAGGCCTTTCATAATCTAACTGGCTATGTTGGACCACCCTAAACCATGTCTCTGTGTTTGTTGCAATTCCTTTCCCAAATTGTTTCCCAGTGATTTCCTTTCCCCTTCCTTCACCCTGGAATGAGAGTCCAGGTTTCTGAGAGGATCCCATCTGAGAGCACTGAAACCAGCAGGATTGGGCCTACCACAAAGCTCAACTCATGCCCACCTCTCAAGGGGGAGTGCACCCCCTATCCCTTGATGCCCCAGCTGATGTCCATGGGAATGACCATGCATGCCGACAGACGCATTCCAAGGAGGCATCCCACCCAACCCTTTGCATTCTTTCCAGAAAATCTGGCTGGATCACAGCCCTGCAGTGAGCACCATGAAAAGCCACCCTGAAGGTTGCCTTTAAAGCCGTGAACTGATGATGTTGTCAGCACATAGTGTTCTTTCCCAAGTCATGAAGTTTATTCTGGGACCACTTGAGAGCTTCAAAGCTCTCTCCTTGCCAGGAAAATATCTGTACTGTTGAGCTCTCCTTCGGATTCTCTCCACATGCCATAAAGGAAATGTTCAGAAACCTAATCTGAGGGGGATCGGGCTGTGAGTTCTCCTTGTCTCCGTCAACTTCATGAGGCACAAAATCTGAAGGTGCTGTGGGAATCAGGCAGCCTCTCTAATACACACTGGCTGTGTCGTCTGCCTCCAGCACGGAGGCATACTTTCACATGTCCCTGTTGCTTCAGACTCCACTCTTGCAAGTGCCCTGCTCACTTAGAAGGACCCTATTGCCTGTAGATAGGACTGTTTAAGCAGTTAGGAATGACATGTTCTTCCTTTGGAGTAAGAGTGAGACATGAAGGATGATCTTGTGACTGAGACGCCGAGTTGTGACTCAAAAAAATAAAAATTTCTGTTCTCATTTCTGTTGCTCAATTCTTGAGTGACCTTGACAAAGTCACAGTTACTGTCTCAGCTCCTATCTTTGATCCAGGGAAGATAATGCTTTCGTGTTCATTTGTCTAACCTGTGTCAGTGCTTGCCTTTTTGTATCACAGACTGCCCTCAATAGTAGGTTTATGTGTCATCTAGCACAGTTAGTTAGCCCTTAACTCTGGGTGAGCCTTTAGGTGTTATTGTGATATCCCTAAGCAGGAACAGGAGTGGAGCCTAGGGCATGCATGAGCATTGCACTGATCCTGACCAGCTTCTTGCTGGTGCTGTTCTATTGGTGCATTTTGACTCAGCAAAGGCTTTCACAGTCTCTTGAGCATGAACCCCTTGGACTGAGCTACAAATAACTACCACAGCCTCAAATGGATAAACACCAGGTGCTAAACATTCACTGTCAGATGCTGCATTATAAGCGAAGGCAGATAGTTAACCTACTTTGTCTACCTCATTCAGGATGTCAAGATGTGCTCTCAGTTCTGCTGACACAGACCTGAGGAGATAAGCTAAATCAAGCTACATAACCCTCATGGCAGAGGGTTTATGTGCCTTCATTTGGAAGGCCACAGAAGTGCCAAATGCCTGACAGTATTTGGAAAGGAGATGACGGCAGGAAAGCAATGTCTGTTTTGGAAATTATATATAAAATTCCTGTAATTGTATAGAGAGATGTCTAAAAAAGGGGAGCCACTTCTGCAAGACAAACAGCACACAGAAATCAGGTGGAAGATAAAGGGAGAATATGCGTCCATGCTGAAGAGACTTTTCTTCAGTTGGACATACATGTTGGTAGGCTCTTCTTGGGCAATATGATCGCAAGTTAAATCAGTTATTGAGAATGACTTGATTTCACCAGAAATCCACTGGAGGGTAAAGTCTTGTATTAATGGATACCAGAAAAAATTAGTTTAAAGATGTGATCCTGTAAGGTCCTGCTTAGAGATCTAAACTTGGACCAATTCTTCTATACCCCGAGCAGAACAAGAATTGTGGAATGGGACAAGGGGAATTGTCTTGTGAAGAAAATGAATGGAAAAAAAGAAGTGGGGATGAGAAAGTTTGAGAAAATGGGGTGAAGGAATAAAGTTAGTGAGTTAACTAGTGAAATGAAAAGACAAAAAAATTGAGAGGAGGTGAAAAGACTGATTTTTAATGGCCACTGGTGATGCATTTTTTGAGCCAACTGTACCTTGGAGCACACCTTGAAAGATGTATCTGTGGCCCACCTGGTAGGCCTTGGAGGGGAATATCTTACACATTCCTCTTACCTTTTGATCTGGATGGGGAGAAGGATACTACTAAGGCTCAGTTCTTTAAGATCCCTTAGTACTAGAGCAAGATAAAACCAAACTGTTTTTCCAAACACGCTTATAAAGAGTGACATTTTTTCAATGCTTCAAATTCCTTAAACTCCTCTCTCTAATTTGAATAATCCCTACAAAGCTATGTGATTTCAGGTATATCTTTCTGACAGCAAAGGCAGATTTAGGAAATAAGACAGCTTTACAGAGATATCCTAGGCCCTGAAGGACAAGGTCTTCTTTTGTCAGGAAATAGCTTTACAGGCTCTTCCTGTTGTTTTTATTGGCCAGTTTGAATCTCAGTGCCTGCTTAGATCTAGTATGAAGCTATATTTGCTTCAGACTTTCTTTAAGGGCAGCCAGTTGCTAATCTTCCAACTCAGAGTATTCTGTGTCTGTGTGTGTGTGACTCCTCAAGAGCTATGGCAATTATCATCGGATTTCCTTATTTTATTGGGAGTTTCTCATTAGTCAGAGGTTCTATGTCAGAGTTATGGGATTAACCAAGGGTCACCTGTCTTTTTATTTAGTTTGTGTATGTTTCTTTGATGGTTACTGGGAAGAGCTTTAAAACGTGAAAATTAGAGGTTTAAAAGTCAGAGAAAAAAATTTAAATAATTTGGTATTTTGAAAAAAATAGTTTTACATGAATGCCATCATTACTAGTTGCCTAATTTGTGATTTTTAAACAGATTGTGTTTTTCAGACATTGTGAAGAGGGAAAATGAGATGCTAGCCAGTATCTTTGTGTAATAAATTTTCTGCAGGATTTTAAGACTGTTCAGGCAAGAAATGTGTGATACAAACTTTCAGGTTAACTTATTTCCGTGTATTTTCTTCCCAAAAGCTGTTCACTTTCAAACAGAGTGGCCAAAACCAGTGAAAAACTTCACAAAAGTGAAGTGACCTCGCTGATGGAAGGGAAGCTGAGGATTTCTTAGCAGTAGGTAGTCTGCACAGATAAAAACTATTCCTTTGGCTGAATAGATCACATTGGGACTGCAATGTGTTCTGGTTTTAAAGAAGCCTTAAAATGTGATAGTGTGCTGCGACAATGTGTCAGAAATTGTGGTGCCCAGGCCCAGGAGTCACCTTTGCCTCTGATTCCTGCACAGTCCCCTGGTAATGCACGACAACATTGCTCCACACATCCAGGCATTTTGCTCGACCTTCCAGACAAGCAACAACGTCCAACCCCAATTAATCTTTGACTGCCGTAGCAAAAACCATCAGACCTTAAAATACTTCCTGACTAAATTAGCAACTTCTATTTACTGTTGCTTTTACCACAACACAATTCATTAATAACTCTTAAGAGCCTTCACTATGAAAGCACTCCCATGGCTATTACAAGCTACACCACCGATTATAGAAATACAGTTGCAGAACAACAATCATGCACATAGCTTGAGTTCTGGCTCTATCTGGCATGCCTAACATATTCAGCCTGTAAATCTAGACAGCATCTAGGAAATTCCATGGTCTTAGTCTCCCTGAGCCCGCAGCAGCAGCCAGCCAGTGTCTCCTCACTTGCCTGCAACCTGCCAGCAGCCCAGGGGCCTTTCTGCTGTTGAGGCTTGGCCATGAACCCTTGGAGAAGGAGTGAAGTGCTGTTGGCTGGGGGGTTGCTCAGTAGTGGAGACATGGAGCTAGGACATGGATTGGCCAGGGAACTTGACCCAGCAGAGTCTTTCTTATTTTTGCTAACACAGTCAGGAAAGGTTAGCTTCCCTTGATGTAAGGGCAAGTTGACTGCTGTGTTACTATTTCTCCTGCATGTAGGTTCTCGAAGGCTCCTCCTCCCCTTCTGACTGGTTCCAGATACACCAGCCTCTGAACACAAGGCTGATGAAACCTGGTGCTTTCTCTTTCCTTGCAACATGAAGTGTATGGTAATAAAATCCATAGAAGGCACTTCCCAGAATAGCAAAGGTGCAAAAATAGTATGTCCTGTGTGTGAGCTTTCCCTTTGACCCTCTCCTGTTCCACAATATAGTCAAGGCAGCAGTCTCTCTTGCTTCACTACTTGTGCAGAGATCACTGTAGATGATCAGGCACCATGTCAAATACTTCCCATCTACTAAGAGCTCAGAGCCTGTGGCTCCTGTGCACCTGCAAAACTAGAAATTAAACCCACTGGGCAGCAAAAATAGATGTAGTTGCTCAGCTAGAAGACTAGACCCACTAGCAAGGAAGAAATGAAAGACTATTGAAATTAAAAGCATTTATTTTAAAAGCCCATTGGACACTATTCCCCAGGCTATTAGGCACCACATGCAGTCTCCATCACAACAGCATCTACACAAGCTGTAATCAGGACCATGTGGTCACACTGGTGGCTTCTTTCCACACCTCACAAGCTGAAGTGCAGTAATAACAGCATCTCTTGCATTTCACATTGTCTGCAGCCTTACGGTCACCAGCAGAAAACAAAATGTTGTAAAGGGGCTACTAGTGAGACAAAGCTGATTTATGGCCTAAAGGGGTTATGAGGACAGCTCTAAATGGTCATTTTAGTATGTGGTTGACTCAAGCCGTACAGCCATCTACACTACTTCCCTGCTGGTGGTTATCTGAGCCCATTCTTGCATTTTAATGTCTTACCTTGGTGCACAGAGAGTACGGGGTGTCCTGAAAAAAGAGGGAGGAATGCAGCTGTTCAAGCCTGGAGAGAAGGACACAGAAACAACACTAGGTGGAAATACAGAAGTCTTATTAAAGAGAGAGAAGGCATAAAGAAATTATCAGTCCTATGGTGTAGGGCTGAAGCTCTTGGAACCCAGGATTTATGATGTCTCACCAGTTGTGAGAAGGGTGGACTTTTTATCTCATTTCATGGTTCCTAAGTAGTTCATATATTATGACAAGACTCTCTTGGCAGTGAATTTGCATGAATAATATGTCTGTATTATACCCAAGTAAATCATATTTTGTTCTTAAACATTCCCAAATGGTGTTTGTGCAATTCTGGAGTCTTAAAATGCTACCTGCCTGGCAAAAGTCTGGCTGCAGTAATCAAAAGGAAGTAATTTGTGATATAGGACAGGAAACCCTCTTCATGACTGCAAGAATGTGGAGATTCCAGGGCTGCACAGAAGAAACTTCACCCACTGTGGATCTGTATCTACTTCTTGGCTGACAGCAGCTGTTGGATACTGCGTGACACCATGACAGACCAAATTGCTTCAGGAAATAGAAAACTGTCAAGCAGATGCTGCTAGGACATTCATGGTGGGAGGAAGTACTAGGAATTTTTATGTAGTTACCTCATTTGCAATAGTGACACCCTAGAAAAGTCATCTTTAAAGAGTTGGTCCGTTTTTATTTTACAGTGCAGCAGAAAGCATCTTCTGAAGAGTAAGACTGCTCGATACCATGTGAGAGCCTTGGATCAACCCTTGAGCAGGGGTTTCTTTAAGGTTTCCCATCCAAATATTGATAGGTGGAACTCAATAAGAATGAAAAAGCAAGACCACAAAAAAGTAGAATATAAGTATTATTTCAAGTCAGTGAGAGAATAGCTAAATGAAACATGCTGAGCTCTTTATTTCCAAAAACTTAGTCAGAGAAACCAGTTACCAGGCAGCAAACAGCTCATAAGTCGAGTATCTCTAGAAAAGGAAACATGATTTCAAAGGGGTTTGTAACTAATTAAACTGGAATTTTTTATTTTTTATTTTCGATTTAAGGTTCTGTCATTGCTAACAGGAAAAACAGAGAGGATGCTGTGGTAACTTGAAGCTTCTAGTGTGACTAAGGTAATTAAAGTGGCCCATATGGATTTCAGACCACCCACCTACCCACCCCAGCCCTTAGTCAAGTCAAAACAAGGCATTACATTTTTGAAGAGTAGCAGTTATGGCAAAAATACAGGCCTCTAAAAAGCTTGTTATTAGACACTGCCAAGATATTTTTCGATGATCATTTCTGTTAATTTGGCAACATAAATAAAATGCCAGGGTTTTTTATTATAGTGCATAATGTGAGGTGGAGGCTCTTTAGCAGGTATTCCTCTTCAGGGCTTGTCTCTCAGGAGATGCAGGTGGCAGGGCATTGTGGCATTTTCTCAGAGTTGCCAGTTTTCACACATTCATCTCAGTGAGCCAGATTGTCCTCTCTACAATGTGGTAAACTGGGAATAATCCCATAGAATTACTGGTATAGTGCCAGCGTGAGGTCATCACTGGGATGTGAGGTCACAGGCAGCTTCTCCATACAGAGTAACAAGAAACACCTTGCTCCCAGATATCTGAGTTTCTACAGGTATGCAAAAGAATCTGTGGCCTTTGGCCAAGACTACTGCTCCTGCACGTAACAGATGGTCCACTGCAAAATTTTTTAACCATATCTATCTATCTATTAGGATCTATCTAAGAGCCTAATTGCCACTTACATGCAGGATTAGACTCCTAAGCAATTTGTGTCATGCCTACAGTTAGATCTAGAACTGTTAGATTTCTTGTTTTGAAAGCAGTGCCTTTATCATATCCCCAAAGATGGTACTTTTCCCAAATGTGGATTGTTGGCTGAAGTCAAAGTGTCCAGTGGAGAGTCAGGCAGTGCTGTCCTCAGATCCTGATACAGGCTCTGCAGGACATCTTTGCAGAGCATTCTTGGAGGCTGTTGCAATACTCAATAAACTCTGGGACTCTTGTATCGAATTGTCATGGGTCTATTTTCAACAGGCCTTGTTTCATTATAGCAGCTCCTATGGTTTTCTGCCTCTGAAGGTTTTGAGGTCCCAGTGCACCTCTGTCCTCACACTTCTATTGGAGCACATCATCCTTTTACCTTCTCCTTTTACGGGATTCCTCTCTCATTAGCCAGAAACTTTTGAATAGGATGAGCTCTAAGAAACAGCCTACATAATGCTGGGTTTGTTTTGGTTTTTTTCAGGCACAGGTCTGACAAAATTAGATGAGGAGGTTGAGCATTTAAAGGATATAATGATAAGAGTGATCAGTTTAAAAAAAAAAAAAAAGGCAATAGAAATGTTAGATTTATACCAGGAATCAAGAAAAGTTTGGGGTTTTTCATTTCTAAATCTTGTCTGTAATCATATGGGGAGATACATGGTGGTGTTTTCCTGTCTTTGGAATTGCTCAGCTTCACATTATTCTTGTTGTCCTACCTAGCAATAAAGCAGGGAAGATTGATAAGGTAAGTCCCAGCCGAAAAGTGAAGGAATGTGGCAGAAACTGTTGCTCTGGCTGCTGTGGAGTGAGGTGGTTGTGTCTCACGCATCTCCCCCGTGGCTAACAAAGAGCTGGTGGGAGCAGATGCTTTCGAGCTCATCCCAAGTAATTTACTGCCCACCTGCTTTCAGCATTTGTCCCAGCCAAGATTATCCTTGAGGCTGGGGAAAGGACTCCTTAGCAGATGGAGGCAGTAGAAGAGCCATTTCTAGGGCCAGGGTTTAAAAGATCAGAGCATGCAGGAACAGTTTTGAGCTACTGGGACTGGGTTTACTGTCTGTCTGTTCCAAAATAATTGATAGCACTGAAAATTAGTGTAATTCTCTCCTTGCTAAGGGGAGAGTTTAGCATCCTCCGCAGGCAGTCATGTCTTTGAAACCTGAAGTAATTAATGCATTTCAGCTTCTCACGACAGAAAAAACACAAGCCCATTAGAGGGTCATGGAATGGCACAGTTTGGGATCCTTTTTGCTAAGAAGTGTTATTGAAAGTGGAGCTTTTTATTTCTGTCATTTCACTTGTACATGAGACATTCAGAGATAGATATTAAGACATAGATAATGACTCAGGAATGTCAGACAGAGCAGAGCAAACTCTTCAGTGCAAGAGCAGAGAGAGAGAATAACTGCAGCAAGTATGGCTCAAAGTCAGCTTTGTAGAAGAGAAGCAAAAGGGCTGTAGGCTTTGAGAGCCAGTGGCCCCTGGGTGCACTTTTACCTGCTTTTATGAAGTGGGACTGTAGGGAAGGATCCTACATATTGTGACAAGAATTCATGATGTAGAGTTTTGGGAAGCTCTCCAATACTGTGACAGGCCAAATCTCAAGAACTGTGATAGATGAATCTCCAAGTGTTGAAAATTATGTGGTTTGTCTACACAGAGAAATTGCAGTGGCTTTAAATATCCTGAAAAAGTTAAAGCTGTGATCTTTCCTTTACTGTGAATGAACATTGTATTTGTATAAAGGTGTATGATGCTAAGCTGTTTCAGTATAGGGGGTGGGAAAGAAAAAGAGGACACACTTCCAACTGAAATAGTTATGCCTGTAAAAATAAAAAAAGGCAGAATATGTTGGTCATACCAACTAGCTCCAAAGGCTGCATTATAGTCATTAGGAGATGAAGTTTATATCCTAGACTAAGACTATATTCGAGACTGGAATAAAATGATCATGTTCTTTATGCTGTCTTCTGCCACACCTGCTAGCTCTAAGGGGCTGGAGGAAATTGGCCTGAAAGAGGGATAATTTTCTACTTTTTCTAGCCCATATCAGAAATGGCTGTGGAATTCTTCATTGGCGGCTATATATACAATAGCTTTGGTAGTTCAGATGGGGGTGGATTTCAGGTTAAGAGTTACCCAGATAAACCTGGCATTTTTTCTCAAGTTCCTTGGCTTCTTATGCAGACATGAATGATTCTGGATTTTCTGAGGTCTTTTGAGCTGAAACTACTTTTATGAGGATAGATATCTTGACTATATAGAGGTATATACCTTTCTGTGCATACATATCTGGGTTTGGCTTGAGCTCCACTTCAGTGGAATATAGGCTGACAGTGGAGTACCAGCATATTCCTAGTTTAGCCTGAATTGATTTATTTTGCCTCATTCCAAATATAATTCAGAAAATATTTTGCTGGGCAGCAGTGAAAGTCTTGTGCATCTGTACCTATATCCTCCCTTGCACCATCATCTAGGGTTGCAGGGAAGGATATCTTGTACAAACAGATGCCATAGAGATGGCTGACCTGGAAAAAAATAGTGTCCCAAAATAGCATCCCCCAAGGACCTAGCAGAGGAAGGGGAAAAAAAATCAGATGAGTAAATGGGGCAAAGGTCTCCAAATAGATAATTCAGCTGATGCAGTGGCTGATATTCTGAAAGGGAAGCACTGACTGCCTAACTAACAGTTTCCTTGTCTGGTTAAGAGATGAACAAAGAGTTTCAGTGTTATTTCTCCACCATGTTTCTTCACCTTTCATAAAACCTACAAGTACATGAACTCACTAAATAGTCAGTAAATTTTATCTCCCTTAAACCTATAATACCTTAGCCAAGTTGCAACCAGTTTACAGTTATGCTACTAAATTTATCCAAATCTCTCTAGGCTATGTAACTTAAAACAATGTTACGTATTAGTTCGAGTGCAGAAGCCAATACCTGCACATTATTCTAGCTTTATATAGAATAACAAAGATCTGTGTAGCTCAGTAACTTACATGCAGAAAAACGAATATAGCTTAACTCTCCCACAGCAAATTGCCATATTTGACTGTAGCATCCTTGCCTCAGTTTCTTCTCTGTAATAAGACCAGACCTGCTTGTGTCTAGGGCTTACATCTTTTTGAATGACAGACAAATGCTAAAGGTTAAGAGCAGCTTTCTTGCTTGCCTTAGGAATTCTGAAGTCCACAATGTAAGCAGCTTATCATCTGAAATATTTATGTATTCATCCCTATAAAAGCACCTATCTTCTCAGCAAAACCACAGTGCAGCAAAATACACTTACTACTGCTCAGAATGGCTATCAAGGGCATCTTAATTGATTAATGTGAATTTCAGCTTATTTTCTTTTTTAGTTCTCTTTACTGCATCTTGTCTCTTTAGAGAGCAGGTCAGCCTGGAGGGCACACAAAACCTCATTGAGTGCAGTGCATAAAAACAAGGTCTATTGCAAAAAATGAGTTCCAGTGTCAAAGATCTTGTGTCTGTCCAATGGATCCTTTTAACTCAAGTTTATTCTGATGTTTGATGAGTTTAGAACAATAAAACAAGCAGAAGTACACAGTTCAAAATCCTAATGCATTTCTTGGGCGACTCTATGTCACAGTGGATGCTTAACAACTGAAATTATGGATGGAAAGGGAAGGAAGATACAAAAATTCAAGCATTAGTCCAAGATTCAAAAAACTGCATTCATTTCTTAGCTGTCCCTTCATTCCCCATCTATAAAACACTCTTAACAGCTGTAGCCTTTCTCTCTGAGAAGTCTTATGAAAATGGATGCCTCAGCCTCATGAGAATGTCTGGATACCATAGAGCTGTGTAAGCCAGTAATGCAAGCAATGTATTGAACAGCGTATTGAACAAACCATTTTTCCATTTGCCACATAAAACTATGAGTCTTAGCAATGATGGAGTAGTGTGATTTTCTCCTTCCATTGATTATCATAATTTTAGCATTTTCTGTAGCTTTCTGTAGTCCTTTCCAAGCCAGAAGGTAACTCAGGTATTACTTCTGTACCTTGCACACAGGATACACAACATGAGGACATGGTGAAGAGGTGATGAGAAAGTATTGTGCAGACCCACATGGGGACAGGAAATTTCCCTTGATGTCTGTGTCTGCCTGGTCTGCTGTAGGAAACCCAGAGCACTGGAATTATACATATGTTTCTCACTCGAGCTTCTAGTAACTTGATGGAATTGCAGATACTCTCATCTTCTCTTCCCTGAAGCCTCTCTCTAGCCTTAGCTGAAATAACAAGTGCTTTCTTCACTGGGAGAGAAAATAAAAAGAGAATGCAAGAAGTGGGAAAACAAAATTATCTGTAAAATGTAGTTGGAGCTGATGATGCAGTAAATTCATATATGTGGTTGCTGCTTTGCAGTTGTTTGTTGTTTCTGCCATCACTCACTAATGTAGTTGAAAGGCTAACTACTGAACTCATTGAATGCTTTCTGATTTATTCTTTTCTCTGTTTTATATCCAGTATATCTTTTCATAAGTTGGGCTATCATTACAGTGAAGGTAAAATTTCTGTGCTTTTTCTAGAGATTAATTGAATAAGAAAATAAAACCCCAAAATACTTACAGTATCAATTGCAGTGCATCTGAGTATACTTAGCATCTAAAAATATCTATTTTAATTAGCAACCTCTTGGGAGTGAGACAAGAGCTCCATTTTTAGTTACAAGATATTGGTGGAGGTGGAACTCCAGGACAGTTTCAGGGCAATACGTACCATGGATTTTGGTAGCATATTTCCCAGCCCAGCAGAGGAGTGGGAAGGGTTTTGTGACTGTGCTGTTCAACATCAGAGCATGCTTGCACTGTAACTACAGTGTGACTGAGACATCTTAAAGTCACAATGTTCTATATTAAAAATCCTGGTGATGGCTAAGCAATTAAAACACAGGGGAGTAAGAACTGCTAGAGCCTATGGTTATGGGGAAGCGATTATGTACTAAATACCAAAAAATATTTGATGGAAAATATTATAACTGTAAAAAAAAATATTGTAATTGTAAAAAATAATTATCAGTTGATCAGTGGTATAAATCAAGTTTTTCAAATAGTTACGTTAGAGAATTCTCCTTTCAGTTCTGCTTTTGTGTTCCCATTGGCATAAATGTGTGTATTCCTAAAGCAAAGGCAAAATAAAACAGCTGTTTCAAATTATTTGCCAGAATTTTAGTCTGTCACAGCCTGCTGTCTGACTAGCCTTGTTGGGCAGAGTTAATATTGCTTGGAAAACTGAATTTAAGAATATCTGATTTACTAAATCTCAATCTTAACATTAAATATTATATTAGCTTTTATCTTGCACAATGCTGAAAAACAGTAATTGTAATTGAAAAGCAGATGTGTCTTGTTATTTTTATTGTTCTGAAATAGTAATGATAGTAGACTGCTTCCTTGCTTGTATCTAGACACATGCAGATGTTACTGCAGGACAGCTAGGGAAGAAGCTACCATTTGCTGTCAGGAGTACCAGCCTGTGCTCATGCTCTGACCTTACAATAAGTTTCAGTCAGTTTGCTCCTTTTTCACTAAGGATAAGCTCCTTCAAGCTTTTATTTACAGCTGGATGAGAACACGTAAGTGAGAAAATAGATAATATTAACTTATTCCTGTGCTTGTACAATAACAGCACTGCACTGACTTCAGAAGAGCAATACATGGTCCTAAGATTAAAGGTGATCCAACTGGGATCCATAGGCTGGAGTTTTATGGAGGGCATAAAGGAGTGGGGTGAGTATCCAGTAGCCCATGAAGCTCCCTTACACCCTTGTGAAAGTACCACATGCTGTGCTTATCTCTGCATTCCTAGTTATGAGCTCCAAATAGTTTAATAACAGTCAAGTTATTGCTCCATACTCTGATCAGTATGATATACTGTTCATGTGCTAT
>WEIV01028615.1:90591-121188 GCA_013390005.1 Calyptomena viridis | reverse complement strand
TATTGCTATCAGCAGTAGGTTAAGATATATGAAGGGCTTGAGCAAGTACTGCTGAAGCCAGTGTGAGTTTTTCCCATAGTCTGATTTAAAGGTAGATAGAGATGTATCTTGGCATGAAATTTATGCATACTTTTCGGACAGTCTCCCTGTAGGACAACATTGAAATACAATATTGAAAGAGGGCTTAAGAGAAACTTGTACAGCTGTGATCAGTGTTACACTTAAGACGGTTCTCTCAGACATACAATCCAACTCCAGTTATAGTGGGATCTCTCCTTTTTACCTAAGGGAGGTGGAATGTTTTGTGGTTTGTCCTTTCAGACCCTCTTTCACCTCCAGCTGTTGTCAAATACACGGAATTGTTACACAACTGCTGCCTTTGTTATGCTGTTATATGACTGCATTTATAGGGACAATGAGCCCAGTGGGTCTGAAATGATGCTTTTTTCTCAAAGGCAAGAGCAGTGGCAGCAGGTATTTGCTGAGAATACCTCTGGAAGAGAGAGGAAGAACAAGTATGCCTGTATGTATCACTTTGCACACTGACACTCTTCCCAAGGGAACTGAGGAAATAAGCCAATTAAGCTTGAAAACGGCAGAGTTATTTGATGATCCTTTTGTCTGATTCTGCAAAGACTTAACCAGACCTTGGCTTCTCATGAAATTCATTTTAAGAAACAACTGCTTAAAGAATTTCTCTTATTTGAGTGCTGTCAGTCAGAGTCTCAGTTTGCTGCCCCAGTGGTAAATATTGACCCCCAGGCCATGAGTGTCTATGTTCCCAACTCTTTTCAGCCAGTGGGAACTAACACCAAGGAGTCAGCACATCTTTATTACTGTGAAGTTGCACTATCTATGTGCAGATATTGCTGCTGTTAACTTGAAAATATGGCTGTATAGTGCCACGAGTGAGAAACATTTATGAATTTGAGATTCTCTTCCTGGATCTGCTGCTGAACCTTGATCATTTGATTGTAGTTGGTGGAGGCCTCACAAAAGATACACCAGCAAGTCTGGTACGAATAGTATTCTTGAAAGAACTATAAATTTGGGTGACCAGAAAGAGCTTCTCAAGTGCATTTATTGTGGGTTAGAAAGTTCCCTTGAAGGTAAAACCTTCTAAGTAGTTACAGAATAGGTGCAGCAGTGGTAAAAATTTCTACCAATGTGTTCAAACTCTGACCATAATTAGGCTCTGTGTCATAATATCTGTCCTTGAATTCATACCTTCAGGCTGTAGTGATGTGGGTTTAGGTGGATAAGTCTCCATCAGGAGCCAGATGAGGATGTTTATTTGCTCTGCACAATCTAATTAAATTACTGAAATTAAAATAAGTTTTGGCCACAGTTCCTTGGGCTGATTTTTAGTTAGGCGAGAGCGTGGTTTGTCCCATTTGTATGTACTAGAAGAGCTGGGAAGAAGGATGGGTAGGAGATGGTAAAGTTTGCAGGTAATTAGCTTGTTTGGGTTAGATAAATCTTGAAAGAATGAGAAGCTTCATGGGGATACAGCCAAAGATATGGGGATGGGTGTCAGGTGGGGATGGGCAGCAGGCTGGGCAATCTGCTTCATTGGCACCATGCTTTGGAAATAAGTTCTATCTATTATGGATTACAGGACAAATTTATATCATTTCTCATATTTCACGCAGATATTGGCCTCTCTTAGAGAAAACAGCATGAACTGGATGATCTTGTGTGAACTGATCTGTCACAAAAAACCTTTAAAAGATAAAGGGCTCTGTAGTCCATTGCCATTCTTCTGAATCTTTCATATTATCAATTTCATCTCATCATAATGCCTCTTTTCAACAGGAAGCTATCAAGTAGATCCCAAGAATGTGGTCATTCTGCCCCGGCTCATTCAGATTCACTTATCTCATGATAAAAAGTACAGCCAGAATACACCAGCTGGACAGAAGAAGATAAATAGTTCAGATGTCTATTTGGAACCACTGTAAGTAGATCTTTTCTCTCCAGTAATGTAATTTTGTCTTGCTGTATCTAATTGAGGGTAGTTGCTGAATCTAATGATGAGATTGCTCTGCTTTCTGTCTTAACAATATCTCTAAAGCCCGAAGCAATGAGGAAAATCAAGATTGTTTCAAATTGTCTAGAGTGATTGATTCCACTGTTGCACAGAAGGATATTTTTCTTGGGCTTTAATAGATTTCAGTAGTTCAAAACTATATCGTCTTCTTTCATGGAAAAGAAGTTCTAAAACCTGTAAGGTGAGAAGGTTCATGAGTTGGTTCAGTAGTCAACTGCCAACATGTAAGACAGAGACTAAATTAGCCAAGTATTCTCTTAAATACATTACCCCCAAGACCCATTTTTAACACTTCTAAAATGTAAAATTATGATATGATGCTTCTGTTTTGATGATACTTTATGGATTACCTGTGGTTTGCATAAGAACTTCTGTCCACAGCAGAAGACATAACTGGTTGCTCTGCACTGTTAAAGCAGGTTGGTGTCCACATATTCATGGCCAGTGTGTCACCTGGAATACAACCTGGGAGTCTCCGTGCCAGCCATAGACCTCTGATACTTGAGCACAAGTTGGGTCACCACTCAGCTGCAGGTGTCTATTCCTTTTGTAGCTATCCCCATCTTTTAAATTATTCAGCAAGTGTGATCCCTGCACTAGAGGGCAGTCAGAGTCAGCTGCACCAGCTGGTAGATATGTCACACCAGCCCCAGGAAAAGTGGGACAAGTCTCAGGACTTGTCTTTTAGTCCTTCAGCCCCTTAGTACTAGCTTGTTGCCAGGGCCAGGAACGAGCAGCACAGGCACTGCCATTTCTCTTCATGAATGAGAAACTGATGTGCAGTGGCTTCTGAATCCCTCTCCATAAGGCATTTACACAAGTTGATCCTTCTTCCTTGATCCAAAATTGCATGTATGGCGTATTTTCTGGGCCCACCTTGGCCCACCTTATAAATTTGTATTGTAGATAAATCAAAAGAAAAATATATGGATAGGAATGAAATGCTGGAAACATTTGCTGAATTACATTATTCCAGTGGGACAGAACTTGGACAGCTGTAATTGATAACCATAAACATTTAAGTGCTTAGGATTGTCTGGAAAATCAAGTGTGAATAGGTTTATATAGTCCCTTATACCACCATAGAACCCATCAAAGCATTTCTGTCTCCTGCAAAGCTTTCACAAGTCTATTCTTGTGCTATTCACAAGTCCAGTGGACCTGCTCCACAATCACCTTCATAAAGGACTACATTCACTTGTTTAGAAGGTCCTGAAACATTTCAAAATCTGTTTGAGTTGTAAGCAAGACACTAGGAGTATCCTTTCTCCTCAGGGCAGCTGAACACTCCTGTCAGTTTGATATGGGCTCTTGGGCTGTGCCCTGTGCCCTGTCATGTGTGACATGACAAGGGCAAAGGATTTCCTAGATACTTTTAGAAAGAGTGTGGGCTCTCATGAGAGAGATTTCAACCAAGATTTGGAAGAGAAAGCCATCATGTGATTGGGCAAGTGTGTGTGAAGCACAAAGCAGAAGTGAAAATGGAATTTGATGGTAATAAGCCTGGGATGCTGGGTAGCTGATTTATTTAGGGAGAAAGTAATTTTTCTCCCTCATAGACAGCACTGAATCGTCCAAGAATCTGGCTCTTGAGAAGCTGGCATTGCCTGATGCCTCAGACATGATACTAGAGTTGGTGGTTGCTAGTGTGACCTGGCCTTGCAGGTATGGTTGAAGGGAGAACTCTGGCAACCATCTGTTTGGAAATTTCTGCCCTCACATGCAGCCAGATTTACAGCACCACCAGCATGAGGAAATCATAGCAAAACAGGAACCTCACAGAACTACCATGCTGTTGAGTGAATGGCAGCTTTTTTTAAAGAGCAGTTGACTTTGCAGACTGGCTCCGAACAGATTCTGGGTGAGCTGTTCTTCCATGACAAAAGGCAGAGAAACAGACAGCTCTTTTATTATCTCTGGTTGAGGGCCCACGTCACCAAACCATCTTGGTGAATCCTCCTCCTTCCTTTGCACCTTTCATGCACTGCTCAGGACTGTCCATAGCTGCCAAGCCTAGTTTTCCACCACCTGCACTAGACCTTTTCTTTTGGTCTGCTGCTGCTTTTCATGGCTCTGTCAGTTTGAATGGCAAACATGGGTGCAAGCATTAGCAAAACAAAGCCTCATGTGAAGGTGACAGTGTGCATCTGGAATTAGTCCAAATTGAGTAAGTCTTCCTTCTTCCTTCACATGCTTAAGCAGGAACCAGGAAATATCTTCAATATCTTCATTCTTTTTTTTCTAATTCCCCCTTATTCTATTCATAAAATACTGGCAATTTGTATGTACATCCCCAAAGCATAAGGTGTGCCCTGAGCTTTTGCTTTATCAGGTTTCATATCTGTTTACATTACGATAAGTCTAAATAAATGAAAGGCAATAGTATCATCTCTTTCCTTTGTTTTCTGGCTGGCATTTCCAGTCTGGTTTGGAACAGCTGAACCCAGGAAGGGATTCCCACTGTTGTCAAAGGGCTCTACGTGAATATGTTCTAGTGCCAGTCCTACATTTCTTTTATTTTGCATGCTCTAAACTCCCACCAGTGTCACTGAATTCTGACACTTTTTGCCAATGGCAGCATCAGATCCCCCAGCAGGGATCTATCTCCTGTGTTGAAACTAAAAGAGATTTATGTCTCATTTCCCTGTTCTGTGTGTAATCCTGTTGCTGGAGCATAAGAACATAAGGAGTACAAGGTCCTGCCGTTGTGATTTCATAGTATTTCACAACACCTTCGTACCCTTTGCTTCTGTACAGGACTGTATGTGATGCAGTGGGGTGAGAAGAAGGATAGCTAAAGCCTTGGGAAGTGCTTGTCCTGGTTGGTGAGACTTGCTACCTCCTGGGCATGAACAAATTAATTAAAAAACCTAATCCAAGAAACAAACAAACAAACAAACAAAAAAACAACCCTGAAACCAAAAACCCAACAAATTCTCCTTTAAAACATTGAGGTCCTTTCCTTTTTCTTCTTTCTTTTTCTGTTTCCTTTTCTTACTTTCTTCCTTCTTCTTTTACTTTTCTCCTTCTCCTTTTTTAATCTCTTCTCCTAATGAGCACCAAAATTTTCTTTTAACCTTCTCTTCCAAATTTTCAGACATCTCTGGCCTCAAACAGGAGCTAATGTACCAATATCCCATGAGAGAGGTCTATTCTTACTGTATTTCTGGCCTATTTTTGTTACAAGGAGAGATGGGTGCCCTCTGAAGCTCAGAATGGTATCTAGAGCTTCAGATGCTTCCCCTGACCATTGTGGTCCTTGCCCATCACTTGTCCAGAACACATATTCTGTGTAAAGTACTTGTCTGCTTACAAAGGAAAAAGAAGCCACTGCAGAGGTGAACTGCTGTCAGTCTGGAGGGTGGAAGGGTGAGAAATGTCACTCTGCTTTCTCCTTTGGGGGGAAAACATTGGGAGAGCACATCATAAAACGAGCACTTGAATGGCAATAAAGGACAAAAGGACAGAACTCAGCCACATTTCAGGTCAGCTGGGTGTCTGCCAGGTTTTCTCCTGTCCAAGGTACGTTACTTGTTTCAAGCATTTTTCTTCATGGCAGTAATAGTAGACAAGGTACTTGATTTATGAATAAGAAACTGAAAGACAGAGAGATAAAGAGGGCAGTTGCTCTACAAAAAACAAACAAAAAACAAACAAACAAACAAACCCAAAAAGGAAGGGCTATTCCCAAGGAGAAAATACTGGCTCATGTAGATGGACCTAGGCCACTTTTAGATGAGGCAGCAGGGACACGGTTGTACAATTCCATCAGCCCAGTGATTACTCTGGCACTGACAAAAAGTCTTTGGGTAGTTATGCCTTTTCCTATAGCATTGTTGGCCAGTTTAAAACTAGCCTGTTTGTGTCAGTGCAGGCTGAGGGTGAAGATGTGATTTGGGTTGTGAAAGGAATGGCAGACCAGAGACTGAGCAGTACTCACAGATGCTCCACAATTTCTGTTTTTCCTGTACTATCCGGTACTGCACTCCCTTTGTCACCTGGCACCAAAAGTAACATCATGTCAGATTGATTGATGTGTAGACACGTTGACCTCTCTCAATGAACTTGATATAAAATGAAAAAGATCTTTAAAAAAATAAAGAGTCCTACTAAAACTCTTCATTGATCTGGACCAAGTCTTCCACATAAACTTTCTTAAAGGCTCTACAGTCCTCAATGCTTTTGACTATGGGATTTAGTGGGCCTCAGACAGTCTGGAAAGCAAATATCATAGAGATGATGCCCAAGAAGGGAAGCCCAGCATATTGCATTCATGGTACAGAATAAATTCAGACAAGAGCAGAAGGGATGGCAGAGGAACAATCCCTACTGCATTTCACTGAAGTGAGAAGAGTTGCTGGAGAACCATTTCCATGGCAGCAGTTCTGTTCATTAAGTAGTAATTTTGCCTAACAGTTTGTTAAACTAGAACTGCAATTTCAAAAAGCTCCAAAATCTTTAATAATAAATCCTGGGTTTAAAGTAAGATATATTTCACCTTTTTTGTTTCTTTTCCTTTAATTTTCCTTCGGAAAAATGCCTAATGGAAACCGTATGTGTTACTTGTACACAGTAGTACATAAACAAAAAAAACTTAGCAGAAATTTTTCTCTTCTTTTCTTAGAAGTAAATTCAGGCCTGTAAACAGCTACATTCTTTACTGTAGTAGCAGTTTATTCCATTTTTAATCAACCACATGATGCTATCCCAATATCATTTAACCTATAATCATCTTTTGAACAGAAGTCCAAATATTTGTATTACCAGTAAGAACTCATTCGGGTGGCACTCAGGGTTTTTTTTGTCCTCTGAATCCTGCCAAGTAGTTAAGTTATAATATATTCAGGGATTTGAAATGCTAAGTACTAAGTACTCTCCCTAGTTATAAAATGACTATTATGGGAACTAACCATCCAGTTAGTACAATTGCTTATTTCCAGTAACAGCAGGTCCAACCTGGTTCAAAGGTAATATACCTGGTGATGTGTAATATCATAGTCTATATGGAAGTTCCTTTCTGAGAACAACTGCAATCACCTTGAAGCAAGTACATTAAAAATTCTTGAAGATCTGTACTGTACATGATGTTGCTAAAAATGCTGCTTTTCTTATAACAAAAAATTAGTAGGCTTTTTGCTTCATTAATAGATTGTGGAAATGTGTAGGGCAAAGCCAGGTGACACTGAATTCTAAAATGCCTGACTTAGCAGAGCTGAAAGGAAAGGCAGGAAGAACATGTGCTGTGCATGGTAATTGGAATTGTGCACATAAACAAATATTCTGGTACCACAGATATTTCAGATCTGAAATATATGAGCACCGTTTAGATCAAAGGATTCCTATATGTTTTATTATACTGATCTACCTAATAATATTGTGCAAACTCCAACGTACCAGTATTTGGTAAACATTCACTTACCCACGTCTGATATGGAGCAATTGCAGGAATCAATCAGTTATTAACAGCATGCAACAAACTAAATTCAGTTTTGTGGCATATATAAAATGACAAAAGAAAGTCTTGCAGCTGATGTCCTTGCCATAGGTTTATGTTACCAGGGGAGACTGACTGTAAGGTTAGGGGCAGGATCTGCTCGGGTGTGGGGATTGCTCTGGGTGTTCTCACCAGGTAGGGGGTGGAGTGAGGTGGGTCCACAAGCACAGGGAGACCCGTAGCAACTGAGATCTCCTTGAAGAATAAAAATGATGAGAACTGACTGGGGTAGTGAACTGGGGATTCAGACCTTCAGCGGTAGGTGGGTGGGTTTTGGAAAGCGGTGAAGGATTGCAAGTGTTTGCAAGACAAACACTGCATTGTCAGGTGTTGCACAGGTGGCTGTGCAGACAACAGTGGGGACTCCAGCACTTCTGTCAGGTTTATGGGAGTTTCGGCTCCATTGAAATGGCTGGCACTGAGTGTGTGCAGAGTGCCAGCTGATGTTCAGGCTGGGAAGTGGTATTGGCAATACCAAGTGGAGCTGGATCAGAAATGGCACTGTTGGGTTAACCACTGTTGACCATGTTAACACACAAGGTGGTGCAGCAAGTGGCTGTATTCTTGTCACAGCAGGTGATGGCAGAAGACTAGGAAGGGCAGCAGGCTCACTAAAGACAGGGCAGCTTGATCTTAAGAATAGAGAAATGGCATGAAACTAGTAGAGAAAGAGCTGGAAACACTCATCCCATACTCCTTGAAATCTCACTGGCTCCTCATTCGTAAGACTTAAAGGTATTGCCATGCTTTTCTGGCATTTGGATTGTGAAGAGTTCAAATGTTTTTCTCCTGTGATTGGCTAGAATACTGCAAAAGCCACAATCCCCTTTTTCCTCTACCAGTGGGAGAGAGGAGCATCACAATTTTTCCTAGGGGAAAAAAAAAGAGTTAAGCTGTGGGAGCAAGGGCATATCTTTTTTCCTAGGTATGATTGGGTTTTGATTGGTTGTTTTTTTCCTCCATACCAAGCTTTTTCAGGTCTATATTATTTTAGTTAGAACATGTTCCTATTTTAATCTCTCCTCAGTCTAAACCATTGACCTAATATGTCTTCAGAGATGAAATGCATTATTTGACATGGGAAAATTTGTGTCAGTTTAAAAAAATAAATTGCATGCTCACCAGCAAAAGAGAGTCCTTAAAGATCAAGTCTCAAGCTCTGACTTTCCAAAAGAGTGCTGATTCAGGTAATTCCATTTTTGACAAGCTATACAGCACCACACAATGTCACATTGAGGCCCAAAATATATTTAAAGCATCTGTTTGCTAAGAGCATGCATGTGTCCACCCATTTTTTTATAGAACTAGTTTAAATAAAAGGTCAAAACTTCACTGCAGTTTAGCTAAGACTTTGAGAAGGAAGAAAATCCAGCATGATTTCCTTCTTAATTTCAGTGTAATATGTGTTAATTTAAAACTTTTCCACCGCTGTGGAGAGCAAAAAATGAACCTGGCTAGAGGCAGTGATGAAGATTAAGACTTTGAATTATTCTGACTCTGCAAAGAGAAAATCCCAAGCACACAAATCAACTCAACTAACAGTGAAATAAATCAGGTCCTTAGCATTTTCACAGCTATATCTGAGTCATGGCATTTCAATAACACCACTAAGAATGCTATTGCAAATTATCTAATTATTCAGGGAAGAAAATCCCCAGCCCAGGCTTTCTACCAAATCTCTTCTCACTATTGCTGGAGGATTGCTCTGAAAAAAGATGGCCTTACGCTGGCAGAACCCTGTGGAAGTCTGTGGGAGTTTGCTTTCACTGTGAGTTTCAGGCAGCAGTTGGTGAAAAACAAAGTCTGATGGTAACTGCTGTCAGGCAAATGGCCAAATCCAAAAAGGAATATAGGCACCTAAACACTCCCTGATCTCTGTGGCAGCCTGTGGCTTACATTTCTTCAGGTGGCTGGTCCTGTATCTTCTTTTGTCTTTCAGGACTAACATACCAAAGTTCAAAAGCTTGTTTATTTTCAAAAAGAATAAAGAAGGGGTGTGTTTGCAAGAGCCGTGGGCAAACTGCAAACTGGGCAGCAGTGCAGAAAGGAGAGTCCTGGCCAGGATGGTTAAAAAGCCAGGGGTAAACTTGACATGCAGATGGGCTGTGATGAATCCACAGTACTTTGGCTGTGCTGGGTGGTGCACAGAGGATGACAATGAGTGCTGGAGCATATGCAGTTGCAGCTTGCTGATGACAGCTGGGCTAGTGATGCAGCAGGTACATCCAAGGAATTAACCCCACGGCAAATGGAGCCAGTGCACTGGGTGGCTCTGAGTGTCTTGTACAAGCATCCAAGCTGCCCCAGGTTTCCTGAAGAAAACCAAGGCATGGGAAGAATGAAATAGCAGGGAGAGTTGTATCCTCCAGTTACTTTGCGTCCTTGTAGAAGTCCTCAGAGGCCACTAAACTTTACAATCCTTGGGGCGAGAAAATACAATGTGACTGAAAAAGCTTTCTCTTACAGAGATCTAGGAATGAATCAGATCTAAACATGGCCAGTCTACTGAATTGCAGCATATATTGCTTTGATTTAGAAGTTTTAGAAGAAAGCCAAGCTTTTGTCAGTAGCCACCACATATGCAGATTTCCCCAAGAATTCTGTGGTCTTCATAGGCTGTGCATCACTTAAAGTTGCTGCAGCTTATTGCTGGGGACACACATTCCATGTAAGCAAAACCTCACACAGCACCTTCTTTCCAGTCCTGTTTTTTCTCTGTGTGAAAGGTTTCTCAGACCAACACACAGGTGCAGAAAAACTGCACAAGAAGTGAATGTTTTCTGGCACAGAGCAGAGAGGATTTGTTCCACCCATCATCAGATATCTAGAAGGTTAGTCTTGATGGCAGTGCAACCTGAGACCTGTTCTTTCCTGACTCCCACCTTTCATGATCCACATGGACTTTGTGTTGCTTTGATCCACAGATTTCAGCGCCGAGTTAACAACCAGCTCTCACAGCTCACAGGAGCACAGCCCACAACAAATTTTGCCTCCTCACTTGACAAAGACCTTCACTTCACTTGCAGTTGCTGTGAAACAATTTGGCTATAAACCCAGCTAGGCAGGTTGAACAGTTTTGCCGAAGTAAGATTACAATAACAAGCTGTTGTTAGCATCTAACCTTCAGAAGAGGATGTGGTCTAAGGAGATACATAAATACTTTTTTTTTCTTTTCTTTTCTTTTTTTTTTTTTTTGGTGAGAAGGTACAATGTTAATTCATTGTGGCAGGTCAAGATTTCTATTAGAACAAGAAGCTTGAGGAGACATTTATTCAGAGACAGAGACAAAAAAATTAATACAATGAACCATCACATATATATAGCTATTGGAAAAGGAAAAAAGAAAAATCTGAACCTATAACAGAGCAGAAATTACATAGTTTTAAACATTTGAAGCGGAGCACTCATGTTATGTTGACAAATTACTCATCTTTTTTCTGCTTAGAGAAAAGCATTATAATAAATTGCAGGCCTTGATCAATGGTAGGTGAGTAATTTAATGACAAACTAGCAATGAGTCCAAACCTTTTAAGTCAAGTACATTTTAAGCTCCTGTTCTATTTAATTATTCAATTATGGCAACTTGGAAGGAGAGCAATAGCCTTTGCATATCAAGTGACTTAAACTCGAGATTTACTTTGTAAACTACCAGTGAAGAGGATGGTGAGTAGGACTAGGTCCTGACCTCTCCTGAGTGGTATTGCACTTGCTTAACCCAGATGAAGAGCATGCCTGGAGAGTTAAAAGGAGTTCACTAAAACTTTAGTGAAACTGGGGAGTCATCACACTGAAAAGCAGAAGGAGGAATATATGACAGCTTGCATTATGACCTAGAAACTCAGTCACTGCATTTTTGTAACCCTTCTGCTAAAACCAGAAACATAAGCCTGTCCTGCTCCAGAAATTATAACATCCTGTCATACAATTTGTATGGAAAATACAAGTGTTCTCTGAGCTTACTGTAGGCCTTTGTTTTGGTTTGCTTTTTATCTACCTTGTTTCTCCTAGTCTTTGGCATTCTGTATTTGCTAAAGCTATTCAAGAATACAATGTCAAACAATGCCCCATTACTGCTCTGCAGCTTTTATTTGAGAAGGTAGCCTTGCAAATGCACTCATCCTAAACAGCAATAGAGGCGTCCACCCACAGTTAGGGTTGTGCAATTTCCATTACAGAAGTCTCTTTTTTTTTTCCCCTTTTTTTTCCCTCTGAAGTTGCTTGTAACTCCACTGAAGTTAATCATTCAGGCTGAAATTTTCCATGCTGGGTGTCTACATCAGGCCTCTTTTTCTTAATTTAAAACAAAACAACTTCATTATCATCCACTTCTGAGAACAAGATGATGCAAAATGTGTACACTGCCCACATTAGAAATCTTACTGTAAATTGAGTGCTGGTGCATTCACTCCTTTGCCTTGTTTGGAGGTCATACAAAGCTGTCCTTCTTTTTAGAAGAGTTTTTGTCATTACTGTGGTTTTTCTTGAAATTTGAAAAAAGTGTAGCACTGAAACACTTGGGCTGGGGCTGTGACTGGTTACAAGGGACCTAGAATGTGGAAACAAAATTCTGTAAAAATGTGCCAGCCTTTCATGTAGAAACCAGCATAGCCTGAAGTGTCACAGCAGTGGCAGCACCTGCCTGGCCTCAGGCAAAGAGCACACCAGAGAAGAGGGTCAGCCACAGGCAGAGGATTTTCCTCTCCAGATCCAGAACTAAAGTCTGTATATTTTGTTCACGTTCAGCACACAATTTACTTTATTTTATTCCTATGGATACGAGTTTTCCACCATGAATAGTTTCTCTGTGATCTCAGGTGGGGAAAGGCTGATGAGAAGCTGATATTCCAGCTACATAAGATAAACCTTGTGAGGACTAAGGTGAAATTTTGATGTTGCTATTGTTTAGTTTCTTTTTAATACTTTGGAAACATTGTGGAATGTAATTCACACACCACCATTAACATTGTGGCTATTCAGAAGCCAGGTCTGTCATTGCAACTATATTAGCTTCCCTTTGTCATGACAGTGGTGTTGAAAATATAGAGAAACAGTTCACAAATTATGATGTCAAGGTGACCAACTGGAGAGCTACATCCACCTCTGGACTCTGCTCATTAAACTGTCTCCTCTGGGACTTATGACTCTTCCTTAAGAAGCTTCAAAGTATTACCATTTTCTTTATGTCAGGCTTCTTCTTCTCATCTCCTCTCCCTTTGGCTTATGTTAATGAAAATATTACGGAACAGTGAATAAAGAGCATATATGTGGCTAAAAGCAAGTGTTATGGCAAGATATCAGAACTTTTGTCATAAGAATTAGTGTCAAAAAAAAAAAGGCAAAAGTGGGGGTTTTGAGGTGCATCTGCTGTTTTAGTAACAATTTTTCTCTTCTGACAGAAACTGTAGGAGCAGGTCTGTGGTACTGCCACAAGTTTGAAGTAGATAAAGGGAGGTCTACTGCAAGTACAGACAAAGCAAGTCTGCCTGGGGCAGCAGACTGCTGTGGGAGGAAAAGGGATGATTGCCACAGTGCCCACTTGGTCAGTACAGAAACTTTGGGTACTGCTGGAGTTGTTGGTGTGGTGGAAGGGGCCAGAGTCCTTCCCTGGCAGCTGCTGTGGGCTCTGCATGAATGACAGCAGGGTCTCAGCAGACCTGTCCCCTGTTCTCTTGTTTCTTCCTCCCCTCCTTCTGCTCTGACACCTGCCTCTTCTCTCAGAGCAGCAATGATAGCTTTGCCTGTGTGACTTAGTCAATTTGTTCTGTAAGGGAAGATAGGGTTAACTGCTGAAGAAATATTAGAATAAGATTCTTGGAAAAGAGTTCACTTATCTAAAAGTGAGAGTGTTTTCTCTAAAATGCAGAAAACCGAGTTCTAGAAATGAATTATATGCCTGATTGAGGCTTTGCCACTCATCAGTAATGCAGTCATAGCAACCTCAAGCAATCTCACACCATCATACAAGTTCTTCAATTCTCTCCCCTCCACACACTTATGTAAAAAATTATGAAAAATGCAGAGACAAGTGTTGTCAAGAAATAATATATATCTAACTCTTTTGAAGTATGGGAACAAAACCAGCAAGTATTTCATCTTTTCTGATCATGTTTGTTCTTGGGATAAATATTAAAAGATGGATAAACCCAGCAGTTTCAAATCTGACTTGTGTTGTGGACTACATTAGGACTGATCATCAACAAAAGATCATAATGCAGATTTTCACTTTTACTCAACTTAGAAAAATTTGCAATGGGGTCATGAAGCTGGAAACGTTTTTGTTTGAGAAAGTTGCAGTACTAAAGTGGCTGTAATACAGGATCTCCAGTACCCTTTTGATGTTGCTTAACTCTCAGCACTAATGAGTTTTAAGTAGCTTAGTTATCTTAAACTGCTCTAAAGGCTTAGATTGTTTTAAGCAGTTTGACTTATAGTTATGCCAGTCATGGCTCATAGGGTTGAGGGATCCCAATTAAAGCAGTGTATGGTCAGAACATGTCAAGACATACAGTTCAGCTCTGATGAACGTTCAACATGTTGAAGAAGTCATAATTTTCAGGCTTTTTTTCCCTAATTTTTCTTTTAAATAAAGGACTATCACACATAAACACAGAAGCTTTGCAGCATTGATGTTCAGGGCAAATATGAATTTCCTCAGAGTAAGGATGTTCCTAAATATTATATCTAGAACTAAAAGGTGATCTGAAAATCTCAACTGATATTTCAGTGCTTTTTTTTGGCATGTTACTTATTTTTGATTTTTCACTGCTGTTTACTACCCTAGGAGTAGATCATTAGAATAAATCTCAGCTCTTAAATAGTGCTTCTCATCTGCTCATTGAAGTGGCTGTTTGCATTGCCCACTCCAGCTTGAAGAAAAGCAGATGACAAAAGTTTTAGAGGTTTGCCACAGCTACTTTATTTTCACTGTGACATAGTAAGAAAACACCAGTGTTTCTCCTTTCCCTTTGGGGAGATGACTTACTCTTCCCATGAAACAAGGCTGAAACAAGGCTCAGATCTAGAAGACTCAGAAGACTAGCAGTCTGCCTGGAAGCATTTGTGTAAGAGGCAAAGGTAGATGACCATCCGTAGCATCCAGAAGAAGCTCAGGGCACATAGAAGAGAAAGAGCAGCAAAAACCTAGATTGGGCAGGGAACACAAAGGGCCCCACACTTGGTGACGCTGAGCACATGCCCTGTGGCTGTATGTTGGAACATGTTATCTTTGCTAATCATCATCTGTATAGCCTAGCTTTTGCCAGCACAGATTCTATTTTATTCTGTTGTATATTTTAATACCGTATCATAATATTCAGTTGTGCTGAAAGGCTTTTTGTATCTCAAGCTACAGAGGGGGGTTGTAGCCCTGTGTTTCTTGTGTAGTGTTGAAGGGATCCACAGCTGGATGATTGGCCTCATCTTCCTGTGCCAACTCCTCGCTCCTTCCAGGAGTTTATTTGCTCATTGGCAGTGACCTCCTCCAAGGAGGGATGGCTCTGCATTGATCCAGTTGTAAATGTAAGAATGAACCTTGCTGAGAGAATATTTCTATCTGGAAGATGCTGAACATGCTTGGCACACTGCTAGGAATTCTCAATTAGTAACAATAGTGATAATATCTCTCTAGTAAAGATCTTTACAAATACAGAAGAGAGAGGAGTAAAACACTACAGCAGTCCATTCACCCTGGGGCAATTTCAGGAAAATCCCTTGCCAGGGACAACTCTGAGTTAAAAAATCCCTTTTTCTACTGCCACAAGCTCTATCTGTGAAAAGAAAAGAGCTGTTTGCATTTGTGCTGAAGAGGTAGTGCTGATGTGTTCCTAATTTTTAGATAATACCACAGAAACTCTTAAAAGGATAAGAAATATAACTGAATAGCAAAGAATAAAACCATGCCAGCTGTATTCCTGCAGCTTTTAATTGAGTTTTTAGAATATACTGAGCACCGATACATTAGTTATGGGCAAAAATTTGGGCTTTGGCCTCTGCTTCACCTCTGTCATTTTAGGATGAAACTGGGAACATTCCCCTTCTCTCCTTTCACCAGCCATTCCAAGTCCTTCAGCATCACTATCACTTCACCACTTTTCATTATAAATACATTAGCAGCTGCCTTGTGAGGAAACAGGCTGCTGTTGTACCCATGTGACTCATAGAAAAATGTATGACAAGAGTATTAAGTGGATTATCCAACGATACACTGAAAATCTCAGCAAGTCAGAGTTGTACCTGCATCTCACAAGTTCTATGCTTTCTTCAAGGCCACTGGACTTTAGCAGAGAGTGCCTACACACACCTAACAAGCTTGTCAACACACCCACTTAAAATCTCCAGAATAAAACATACACAGAAATCAGACCTTTTGTGTTAGATCAGAATTCAGAAAAAAAGGCATTAACTTTTTAAATCTCAAATATTCATTCTTGCCTTTAAATAGCCATGCTTTATTGTCCACAGCTCTGGATTGCATATCCAGATTTACCTGTCATAAAGATGCAATCAGTTCTGGAACAAAATGCAGTAACAATTTGACTGCTTGCAGCAATTCTATAAGAAATCACAAAAAGGACAAAGGGAAATAAATTGTGTATTTGTAGCCTGGCTCAAACTTTTCTAAAGAACTAGTTCTTGAGAGAAACCAGAAATTTACACTACCTACCATATTCTGCTGGTTCTTACTTTTCTCTGCAAGAACTGTAATTATGGGAAGTCACGCAGGAGCCAAAGCACATATAAAATCGTATCTGGAACTACAGAACAAAAATGGAAAGTATACTGTGGATCCAGAGAAAAATACCTCTGCAATTAATGTGAAAGAAGAAAATATAAAGTTCAATAAAGGTTTTTCTGCTTTGTTATTTGAGATAATAGCGATTTAGTAAAGAAATGGTTTCTATCAAAAGGTGAATGAGTGAGACCACTATCAAAAAAAACCATGTCAGAACCAGAATCTTCACTTTGGTCTCTGCTGTCAGCCTATCCATATAAAGCTGTGAAGTAGTGATGAGCCCAGTGATGAGCACAGTGCTTGAGTGACATATAACACTTTGCTCTCTTTCATAGAAGGGCCTGGAGAAAGTGAGAGAATCCAAAGTGCTTGTGCGGAGGTGGTGGTCTCTCAAACTGCTTCTTTTACCATCAAGAGAAAAGATGTAGAAAAAGAATGATTTTAAGAAGCTGGAAAGAAAAATGCAAGGGAAATCAAAAGTCCAAACTAGGTCCAGAGGACAGGGAAATCCGGGAGGAAATGTAAGGATTTATTCCAGTGCCGGAACAAATTCTTGTGGACATGAATATGTAGTATTACCCTTGGGATGAAAGTGTGGATCCTGGAATAATTCTCCAAGGAATTTGGAATCTTTTTTCGAAGAAAGTGATCTCAGCATCAAAAGGGTTTTTTAATTGAACCATGGGCTAAGATGAGACAAAATGCAGGCTTATTCTTGGCTAGACTCAGGAGGAGATACAAAAGGTGACTGCAGATTTTTTTAAGGATTATTCCTGTTCAAAGAATGAAAGGAGCTTGGAATAACTTGCTAAATATAAATACAGAAGACTTATAGGTCAGGAGGGTACTTTTTGTCCATGTCTGCATCCGAGACTAGATGATCTCTCTTGTTAAACCTCTGCTCCTCATTTCCAAAGATTGATACCACTTACCTTTCAAAGAGGAAGCAAAGAAGAACACTTTCCAGAGTGTAATGAACCATATTGTGCCCTCACAGCCGTTGAACTTGCAGTCAGTTTAAGTCCGATGTGAAAACTGGAAAAGAGAGATCAGCTGTGATTTTCATGAAGTCAGTCTCCTTTCTAGCAAGGATACTTAATAATTCTCAAAGTGTCCCTTGGATTCCTTTACTTTTCTCCCTGCAGACCTCAGGCAAGACCTCTCTGAGCCTCATGGATGAATTTTGAAGGCAGATTTGTCCTCTGTTGTTTGCAGATACATATCAGCAGGTTAATGGGGACATAGGGAGAAGAAAGAACATGCTACCTCACAGACATGAGTACCAGGAACTAGTCCCACAGGGAGCTGTGAAAGATCTATGCCACAAATCACATCAAAAGAAGCAAAAACTAATATTTACTTCCCTCTCAATTTAATACTCTCAGCTGGGAAAGAGAAAAAAAGCAGCAGACAAGTGAGGAATAAAATCCAATCATCCAAGTGCTGTCAAATGGTTTCACCTGCTCTCGGGAGTACAGGTTGACACAGCTATGAGATACTGCCCCCACCACTATCCTAGTCTGAAAAGATAATTACCTCAGAGGCACAAGCATTGCTGACAGAAGTTTTGTGCCAGGTAAATAGCTAAGTGAAACAATAATGGACTGTGAGTTTTTTCTTTAGGAATTCCATTGTATGGAAGATTACATATTGCATTGATCGACCATCATTACTGAATGAGCAAGGACTCTGAAAAAAATAATTCCCTTTATACTTAGACTTGCCAGACAGAAAGAGTTAGAGCTCATGATTTCTAAGAGCTGGTCCCAGTAAGTTGGTCTAGCACTTCATTATGCCATGGATACCTGCAGTGTGATATTCTGGTGACAGGACCAGGGAGAAATATGTACAGGGAAAACACCAGCTGTGTGTTCAGTGCAGGATCCAGCTTGGTGGGAAGATTCGAGGAATGGAGATTCATGTGTAATGAGGCCAGTAAGGATCAGCACGTTTGTTTATTCAGTCCGTGATTGTATGAGATGATAAGTCCAATTCTAGGACCAGGGAGAATCTACCATGGCCGCATGATGCTCAGTGCTGAAATGGTACGTACTTACTCTGCTGTGTCAAATGCTTTTTAAAGAAGTAAAGGGACACTGTGTTCTGGCAGATTGTATATCATGCACAGTCTGTCTGCACTTCACTGACTTCATGATGAGTCAAGTATGGTCTGTCCTTCCACAGCTGGTGTAAGTCCTCTATATGAATTTAACGCTTCCTAACGACGTTAAATCTTGTGAGCTTTGGCTAAAAAGATTATTAAAATGTGATTGTATGCTTGCATCTGATCCAAATTAAATCTGTTGCACGGTGACTCAGTAGTGTGCAGGCCATGTATCAATGGTTATACAGTCAGTGTTCAGGTTCATCCCTTCCCTGTGCAGAGTGTGGATATGGGTTCCTCAGACAAAATAATTTGTGATTGTGCAGTTGGAGATTATATTACAGTGTCTTGCCTCCAACAGGGAACAAAGATTTCATAGGCAGTTCTAATCCCGGCATTTCCTATCCGTGAGTGGATGAATTTGTCCCCTTGGTGGTGTTCTTTTTGTGTGTCATATGATCATAAGTCCACACTTGTGAGTATTTTCCATGCAATAGTTGGATATTTTTTCTGCAACTCTTCAACAATGTCCTTTTGTGTCTTCCTTTGCAGAACTTTTGCTACTGCTCGGTTTGTAATCTTTAGTGATCAATTCTGCTGTGAAACAAAGCATTCTAAGACATGATTGCTTAAGCGTCTACAGTAATGAGACTAAATGTTTTGGCATTGAGGAGCTGCAGTAAACAGGGCTTCTTTTGTGATGGGTTCCTACTGGAAGTTATTGAAATATCATATCAGTATTTTTTATTAAGTTTTAAAACATACTGCTTCCTCTATTACCTGCGTCCCTAGCAATTCTCTGTCATTCAGCAAATTAATAACACAGCTGTGTTAGAAGTCAGGTTTGCATGTGAACTCGAGGGTGACTTTCAACAGAATGCAATTCAGCTGCATACTGTGCCAGATGCCAGGTGTTGGGGCCAATCTGGGACAAATACTGAGCTGGTTTGTTACAGAGCTCTTGGAAAGGAGGCTGCTTTTGTGCCTCTGCCAGGAAAGGATGAGCAGCCTTCCTTGCTGTGAGGCTGCTCATCGTGTCTCTAACCAGAGACTGCTGGTGGCTGTCATCCCATTAGGAGCTGCAGCAACTAACCTGATTTTTAAATGGGAACTTGTCCTTGGTAAGATCAAAAGCCTTCACAGTGCAAATTGAGCACACTTTTAAATAAATGCAGCACCTCTCCAGAGCAGTGTCAGGTTTTCAGAGAATAACAAAAGTGAATTTAGCTGACATACGTAAGAGGAACAGATACTGAGTTACAGGCATAGCATGGTTTGGGTTGGAAGGGAGTTTTAAGATCATCTAGTTACAAGGCCCCTGCCATGGATAGGGACACCTTCCACTAAACCATGTTGCCACATACATCCTGGCCTTGAACCCTTCCAAGGAGAAGGCATCCACAACTTCTCTGAGCAACCTCTTCCAGTGCCTTACCACCCCCACAGTAAAGAATTTCTTCCTAATAGTAATATAAACCTATCCTCTTTCAGTTTAGTAATTCTTCCTTGTCCTATCATGTCATGCCTTGTAAGAAGTCCATCTCCAGCTCTCTTGTCAGCCCCCTTTAAGTCCCTCAACCTGCTGGCCATGCTGTGTTTGATGCAGCCCAGGACACATTTGGCTTTCCAGGTTGTGACACGTTGCTGGATCATGTCCAGCCTCTCATCATCCAACTCTCCTCCTTTGACCTATGATCCCAAGATCTACTCCTGTGACAGAAAATTAAATGAAGGGATGGGGTATGGATGGGAAGAGCAGTGGTGCCGACCCTTTGTATAGATCAGAGGAGCAAGGACAAATCATGCTGCTTGTCCTGATACTGGAAATAGCAGCTGTCCACATATTCTGTACCCAGTCAAACAGAGGTGGTGGCAGCAGAAGACAGGGTGATCTCCAGCACTCCAGAATCAGCAAATTAGGCAGCTGGGTCATAGCTGGTTCACATGCTTTGGTTTCCTGCTCTGGGAAATCTGCTTTATTCATTCCTAATGCCAGCCCTGCACCTGTCTGCACATGATGCCAATTATTTCTCTTAATGCTTCTGTTGCACTACTTTTTCCTTCTCTCAGCTACATCCCTGCCCATGCTTGTTTGTGGTCCCTTGAGAAGATGTAACCAGTACTCTTTTGTAAGAGGGATGCTCTTTTAATTCACGTGATAGTAGTGTGTGAGATTGTACTGAGCACCTTTGTTTCCATCTCCAGCTGCCCACCTCTGCAGGGTGGACGGCTCCACACGTGTCAGATCAAGCAGTAACATGATAGATTGTCTCACAGCAAGCTTGGTTCAGGCATATGAAAAGGCAATAAGCATTCCCCCAAATTTTCAGTGAGGGTAAATATTAGCTTCATTAGTGAGGACTTCTCTCTCATACCAGCACATCATTTCAGTGTTTGCAACAGCATCTTTAGTTCTTGCCTGCAAACTGCTTGAGGCCATGCTGACTGGGAAGCCACACATGTAGCACATCCAGGAGTGCATGGGGAGTATTTTTCTCTGTGTTGCAGCCAAACCCCCTTTCTGCCAGCACAACAAAAGCCTGCTACACAAGCTCCATGCTAGAAGCGTTGAGACCGAGGTGGCATAGTAGGAAAGGATGGAAGTGTGGCCAGAAAGCCAGTGCCCCAGATCCCTCTGTCATGGAAGCTGTAGCTGTGTTTTAACAGCAACAGAAAAGCACAAGAAAATTGAGCAGCTTCTCTTTTGTCCCTAGAAGCAGACCAACACTAACTCTAATCCAGAGAATATGATGGAGAGCACACTTTTGTCTGGACCCTGGGGAGCTGCCAGCTGTACACAGCTGGAAGCCAAGGAAGTTCTTCAGCAGGAGGGAGAAAATGTGGGCATTAGCCAGAGGGAGATGATGAACAGAAAGAAATTGGAAGATGGAAACAGAGAGGGTATCATATACCATAGAGGGGAAGTGGTTGATGTTCAGGTGTGCTTGTCCTGGGAACAGGTATACTTGTCCTGGGAACAGTGCTAGCCTTTTATGTGCATTGACTTGGAGATTGCAGTGCCTTGGAGTGAACTGCAGTGATCCAAACATTAGAAAGAATATTAAGCTTAGCAAGCCCAGCAATAAAGTAGGGAAGCCAGGCTAGCTTGAAGAGTAAAACCCAAGAAATGGTTTAACTGTATCATAGGCTTGAGAAGAATTGCTGACTAAATTGCCAGGCCTTGCAGTTGAATGTGAGTTGCAAAGCTTTAAAATGCAGCCTTCTATCCTCTTTCCATTTTCTGATACACAGGGTATGTAGGACAGGCTTCTTTGGATCTTATAAAAGGCTGGAGGGGTGTTTCTATTCCACTGGAAGAATGACAGGGAAAATTTCACACAGTGAGTTGTGGATTGGAGCAGTGCCCTTGCTGCTCCCATGCACCCTACTGTCCAAACAGCCTCCCATACAGGGTACTGTGTGCTTGCACCCAGGGAGCAAGCGTGGAATAACTTGGGTTCTGCAAATAATTCGTTCCATCATACATATAGACTCTTATCACAGAAAGCTGGGCATCCATGCAGACATTTTCACCAGTTTCACTGTACCAGTTTAGTGACACATCTGAGATTGTGCCACTACTGAGTTTTCCTCAAGTGAAAGAACCCTTTGAAAATTAAGAGGTGGTTACCCAGTCCTTTGCAATATTTTAAAAATAATCTTTAGAAATTACTTAAAATTTCTTTTTAAGATGCATTTTAAACCTAACTAGTGGAATTTTCTTCTGGTAGCAGAGGCAAAGAGAAAAAAGGAAAGGAAGAGGGCAGATGTGGATCACCCATGTGTGTATGTGCATGCTGCCTTTGAAAACAAGGTCTGGCTGCCTTTGAAAACAAGGTCTGGCTCAAGCATTTGAATGTCGTGGTTTCTTTTCTCTTTGTGAACCAGTCAGTATAGGAAGCCTTATGAGCCACCAACTATTGATAATGTACCTGGGTGGGTCAGCCTCTAGTTGGATTTGTACTTACTTTCTTACAGGTTTCTTATTGTGATTTCAAACAAGACAGCAGGGCAGAAGCACGCCTGGACTTGAGAGAGAGGGTAAGCAGGTGTCACTCTCTCTTAAAATTACACTCTCTGCCAATAACTTTCTCTTTTCCTGTGGAAAAGTCATTTAGTTTCTCTGAGCCAGGGACGGTGGCTTGATAACACGGCCTTCTTTGGTAATGCAAGCTTCAGGTATTGCTTCTTCATGTCACATCATCATCATCCTCTCCTTTGCCTTCTCCACAGTTCATTCCTGCTCCTCTGACACTGTATGTTACCACTGTCTTCATCATTAATCAACATTTTCCTAGCAGTATTGTCACTCTGGTAACTGCTGAGACTACAAAGCAATATAACAATAAAAAACCTCTGTGTTAGGTTCGTTTGTTTTTTCAGTTGGAAGTTACACCACCTGGTTTATAAAGTAGCACACAGCTGAGGGTCAGCCTGCTGGGAGGTGGCAATGGCACAAGAAGGAGTGAGAATGAGGCAGAAATGGCAGTTGCTGAAGACTTTCCTGCCATCACATTCTCTATACTGAAAAACTTTATTTCAGCATTAAACAGCAATGAGAAAAGGTGCTATGAGTCATCACTAAACAATGTTTGCAAAGCGTTTGGAGATACTTATAGTTACCTTGCAAAGAAATGTTCTTGAAAAACAGACATCTCTGTTATTACCCTATGATATTTTTTCTAGGCACATGGTAATAAACAAGAATCGTTGCAGATCATGGCAGGTCTTAGAGCATGAACTTCCTCTTGTGGGGAAGATGCCTGAGGGAGGAGGGGTTGTTAGTTGGTAGATACATTTCTGTTGTCTAATTGCAGGAAGGTGGAGGGAAGACTCACATCTATGGGTCGAACTTTTGACCCTGTTCAATATGCAGTTGGCTGAGAAATTTTTGTCTAGCAGGCTGCAACTGTTCAGAGCTGTAAGGCTATGATTTGCAATAGCTAGCTTAAATCTTATAATTCTCCCATTCTACCATAGTTTTCTGTTGTCATTCCTCTCCCTCAACTCTGTTGTCCCATCTGTCATGCTGGTATGAGCATTTATGCTGTATGTCAGACAGCCATTATGAGAGGAAAGTTATTTTTCATCCTGAGCTAATCCAGCAGCCAGGTGGACAAACACCAGGTTCAGCTCAAGCAAGAATGAGGCGCCAGGAGCATGAATGAGTGATGAAAGGTGAAGAACACTAAGGCTTTTTAAGCCAAGTTAAGCAACTGTGGCATCTCAGTCCAACCAGAGTGAAAAAGGGAAATGAGCTCTTGCCTATCTTCTGAAAATCCTAGGTTTTGCCTTTTTAAAAGACAAATGAACAGAAAACATGCACCAAGACTTGACAGCTAATAACAGCCAGGAGAGAAAAGGAGGAAGGGAAACCATAAACAAGTTAAGCAGAAAGATCTTATAAAAGCATTTTCTGTTGCAGAAATCTGTTTATAAAGGAACACACAGAGGCAGCCCTCTTTCAGTGTGTCCTCTGATTTGTCTGCAGGTTCACTGCTCTCATAACACTCTCATAACACTCATGATGTACTGGAGAGATTCACCATTGGACCCATGCACCAACTGCTGCACAGCCCAGCTGCCACTTCAGGTAACCCAGCAAGGCTCAAAGGCCTTGTAAACCAGCTGTGATCTGGCTGAAAACCTGTTCAGCAGAAATCACTAAGCCTAACACAAAAAACGGGCTTGGATCATGCAGCAGATTGAGGAGTTTGAGCCAACCATGAAATGGCCAGGGGGCAGGTCAGAGACCTGCATTTCTCCATCCCAGGGGGTACCTAGTGTGGGAGCAAGGTAGAATATGGTGAACACAGTTGGCCATGTAGCACAGTGCTCTGGCAAATGGCCCCAACAAAGCAAGAGCTCTGGTTTACAGAAACACTGAGATCAGGATATTGTTGCATTAGATGTTTTGTACATGAGACCAAAGTAGAGTGTCTCTGTACAAAAAGCCTCTAAAGCCAAAGCTGTGATGTGGCTGTCATCTGCAAAGGACTATTCAGCATCCACTATATAACAATTCCTCTGTAGTGATAATGGTGATGGGTTTTTTGCATTTGATATAGGATCTCAGTGAGAAGGGAGTTGCTTCGATGACTAGAAGGAGTGGGGAAAGAATAAGGAGAAAAGAGGGAAGAGAAGTGAAAAAGAGTTGTGGAGGAAGGCTGGTCTGAAGGGATCAGAAAGGAGGATGTAGGAATAAATGGCCATGCAAGAAAAAATGCCTAAATTAAAATAGCAGAGAAGGTGGATGATATTGTGAGTAGAACTTTGAGATGGCTGGTGTGATTCTCTGTCTGTTCCTGCCAGCCTTCAATACAATAACCTGTGTACCTGGATCTTTGCAATACATATTTTATCTTTTCCTTTTCTTTTTTTTTCCATCCAAGCCTGTATGGCTCTGGGGTAAAAGACTCCCCATGGCTCTCTAAAGGAAGTCAGTCAGTCTTGTATAATTACTGGGGGGCGTGAGGAATATTTACTTTTAAAGAGATTTTAGAAGTGGGGAAGCAAAGGAAAGGAGGACCCATGCGACAATAAAAATATCTTTCTTTTTCCTGTATGCTGCTGCTGTACACAGCTAACCTGTTACCCCAAATATGGCTGTGTGTCAGGAGCAGAAAAAGTCCTTGTAGCACTCTGTGGGATCCCACAGGATGGGATGCACTAGGCCAATGTGAAAATTGTGCAGCACTTGTCCTCAAATTGCCAGCTCTGTTCTTGCTCATGGATTCAACATGCTCTTCTCATTGGACTTACCATTTCTGTAGAAATGCCAGCCCTGTTCTGTAGAAATTCTGCATCATTTTATATACTGTTTGTTTTATATGACACAGCTTTAAACACTGCAGGCAGCTTCTCCTTTTTTTCCCCCTTTATTGCTTGTCTGCTTTTATTTTGCTCTTTGTTTCTTCCACCGAATTGTTCATTTATTTGCACTCCCTTTGTGCCTTGTCTCAAGGCTGTCAGCAGTATCTCAGTGCAGGGAATTCATTGTGCTACCACGTCATAGTGAAAAGAGCTGCCATTCAGAGACAAGGGAGTGTTTTTTGAAAGGGAAAACCATGTTATCCACAGCTTCATGTTTGTACAGAGCAATGTATAAACACTGTCCCCTTTGGCACAACTTTATCTCCTACTGTTTATGACAAGGTATGAATTGAGGAAGAGAGAAATTATGACAAAGGAGCAAGTTGGAGCTTGTTGAAGGGGAGAGTGAGCAAGCAGGGGAAATGTCCAAAGCCCCAGGCCATGGAAGGACCTTACAGAATGCAGCTCGGATTTGGCACAAGACATCTAGCAAGTGGGTGGGAGCAGAAAGCTGGGTCTTCACCCCTGTGTGGGGTGTCACAGTTCTGTTTCTGAGCTGCTCCAGTTTACAGACAAATGCATTCCATTGGACTTAACAATCTTAAGGGTCTATTCCAACCTTAATGATTCTACAATTGCCTTGACTTTGAACTTGCACTCAGATATGCTGTGATAGACAGCAGCTGAAAAGCAGGTACATGCACCTCTTTCTGAATGGTGGGAGCGAACAGTGAAGTGGTGTGAGTGCCAGACAACCCTTCAAAATCTGTTCCTGAATATAACCTAGTGCCTGGCATTCCCATGTGAAGTTCAAGACAGTGGAGCCATCAGAGGAGCAAGCTGCTGTGGCAGCAGTGAGATTAACTCCAATGAACGTGATAAGACAAGGGCTAAAAGAGAAAAAGCCCGGTACTACTGAAAAATATAAACAGGGATGCTTGGGAGGGAAAAATTAAGGATGCTTTGTCAACTCCACCACACTACATTAAAAAAATTGTACTTTCTTCAGCCTGGACTGCCAGGTGGGTTATAAAAGTCCCATTGGTGCTCACTGTAGTATATTAGACTTGCACTGAGTTTGGCCTACAGACCTCCATGGAGAAATAGGAGATGTTAGTGAAAAAGGTAGTGGAGACAACTGATCCCGGTGGGCAAGAGTGGGGAAGGAAACTGAAGGAAAAATCATGAAATTAGGCAGAGCCATAACACAAAAACTTCATAAGCAACGACCCAGACTCCATATGGCCTTCTATGGGTACTTCTGCTGATGCCAGTGAGCAGTCTCTGGCAGGGATACCACTCAGCAAACAGCACTTGCTGCAAGACAGAGAGGGAGGGTGGTTTGAGCTGGTGTTCTCTAGTGAAAGCAGAACTTGCAGAGTTGCTTAATACAAGTAATGGTCCATGAAAATGCAGCCTCCTATCTGTACTCCCCCTATACAAGTACTTGGCTGGCACTGTGACTTGGTGTTGCTCCTTGGCAAGACTGGGGCCCAAGAGCTGCTCTCGTATAAATTCCCTTGCTAACATTCACACCTGAACACTTAGAGTTGGCTTCCAGGCACTGATGCTGAAATCATGGAATCATTTAGATTGGAAAAAAACTTTTAAGATCATTCAGTCCAGCCTTTGATGTGTAACACATTGAAACAAGTTGTGTGCAAATACTTTTTCCTTGCACCTAATGAGCTTTTCGTCTTTATTCTTCATGTGGTGAATATTTCTTTACATATTACAAGATTCGTAGCCTCCATTTCAGACATCAATGTGACTTCTAATTAGCAATTAAGTCCATGGCAAGTTAATCACTCTGTAATTAGCTACAATCTGTGTTCCCATTAGTTGTAACATCCTTTACCTGCCATTGAGCACCCAGCAGTAAAAGGTTTGAAAATTCTTATGACCTTGGAAATGCAACCAAAAAACTGAAGCAATCCTTTCCAGACAGATACTTGCAGACTACTGAGAACACATAGCAGGAGCTGTGTGGTATCCTCAACTGTGGTATTTAATAAAGTTTAGCTCTTTTTATTAGTCTTCAGAAACTATGACAGATAACTGATGGGAAAGTAAGGATAAATGGTCTCTATTAAGGCACTTTTTATCTTGACGTGTATCAATTTTGAAATAGCTCTGGCTTTACAGGGAAGACAAGAATTTTTTTTAACTCATATAGTGATATAAAGATACAGACACTTAACAGGATTTTAGGTTGCTACCAGGCACAGCAGAGAGGATAGATACCTTAGTCACACTAAGTTCTTAGTAAGGTATTGCATAAACCAGCTTTCAGCTTGGGTTTTGGTTCTCTCACTGCTCTGCCTTGATGTATCGGTTGCTTTGAGTGGATCCTATCTAGTGTTTCTTTAACATGCTACAATGCAGGGTTAAGCTTGGACACTAGTTATTCATCTCAGTAGTATTCTCATGCACTTTTATAATCTCATGGTATTTTAGTGTGTGCATTTCTCATCAGATGCAAAAGACTGCTAAGTGTGCATTGCCACAGAAGAAAACTTCTATGTCGCAATTAAGAAGTATCTCCTACAGTGTTGGGCAAAGCTAAAGACAAGCTCCTTCTTCCGGAAGGAAGGGTGTTCCTCATCTGTGCTTCTACTCACACACTTTTAATGGCAAAAATTGCCACTGACAGAAAGATGCTAATAGTGAATAGTCTACACAGCCCATCAGAACCATTCAGGAGGTCTGCACAGGGCATGGGTATCTATAATCAACCCATTTTTAACTCTGTGGCTCAAACAACTGTGCTGATAGCAGCATTATCCTCGCAAGAGAAAAGCTCTTCCTCTGCAGAGCCCTCTGGCTTCCTAAATCCTTCTTCACATTCAGTTATCTGCCCTACCAGAGCAAAGGGCCGTGATGAGAAGGAGCAGAGGTTATATGTGCATGGGGGAAAGCTTTCAGATGTGGTAGGAAGATTCATATGTAAAAAGTGAAGTGAGCATCCAGCACTATACCAAAAAAGCAGCACATTTGTGAAGGGAAAGAAAAGAAGTCAAGTCAGAGAATTGATCTTGAAAAGACTTTTGGGGTGGTAGTAACCTGAGGGACAATAAAAAAGAAATTTTATTCTGCAACATTTTTACTTTCATGTGTGGTTTTTATACAAAACCATAATGTTTTCCGTAAGGTATAATTTTTCAAATGTGTAATTTAGGTCCAGCCAGAGCACTCAGAATGGCTGAGAGTGCTTTTCCTCCTTCTCATTATTGATCTTTTGCTTCTTAGCAAGTTTGAAAATGGAAAAATCTCTTTTTTTCCATTCTGCTAGACACAATGTCATTGCCATCAGTGTGTGCTCGTGTGGAGACAGAGCAACTTTACCTTGGATTTTCCAAAGGAAAATGTTTTTCTGAAATATGCTTGGGAGTTCACTGTGAATGGCTTGTGCACATCCTGTATGAGAACTTGGCTGCATTATAGGGAGCTAGAAGGGTCAGAGGAGCCTGCAATAATTCCCCATGCAACAAACAGNCAGAGAAGGGCCACAAAGATGATCTGGACTGACTGGATTTTCTCAGCTTTGAGAAAAAAAGGTTTAGGGAAGACCTTATCACCATATTTATCCAGTATTTAAAGGGTGGCTACAAAGAAGATGGAGACTCCCTTTTTGCACCAAGTCACATGGAAAAGACAAGGGGTGATGGGTTCAAGTTGNTGGGCAGCACCCAGAGTGTGGAAGTAAATATCTCCTTTTCAAACTGTCATAAATGGCGTCCCCTGGCACCAGTATTGGGCCTAAGGCTGTTCAGCATCTTCATGAGCCATTTGGTTGATGGGGTGAAGCCTACCTTGACAAATTNCATTCTCTCCTATAGTTTTACTGCCTCCTCCTAGAGAGACTGATGTGTATGGTCTATACAAGGGATCTGGGTGGTAGGTGGGGAATTGGCTGATGGGCAGCACCCAGAGTGTGGAANGGGTGCTGGCCTGTCTTGTCTGGACCATGTTTTTGCCAAAGAAGGTTAGACGAGATGATCCTTGTGGTCTCTTCCAGCCTGGTATTCTATAGTTCTATGATTCTGTGATTCTGACACTGGCTTAAAATGGCCCAAGGAAAGTTTGTTATTCGTATGGGATGTCTCATCCAGGCATGGAATAAGAAATAGCTGCTGCATTCTCAGTGCACCCCTAGCTATGTCACAAATACTGCTTTCATAGACAGGTGCTAACTAGGCACTGCAACTGTTACAACTTGGCAGAGTTCCTCAGCAGTTCCCCAAAATTTTATGCCTGAAGGAACATATCCTATCTTGTTACACCAGACAAATGGTTTTCAACATTCTTCCAATTTGCCAGCCTCTAAAAATTCCAGCAGAGGTGTGGGCTCCTGTGGAGAGAATAGGTTTTCTTTTCTTGGTCTTTATCCCTGGACTCCTTATATATAATTCACAGGTCCCTGGGATCTCACATACTGTGGGTTGAAAATCACAGTACTAGATCAGTAAATAGATCCACTGGTGAAATAAACAGATTTATTCCTGGCTGCAAGTCATGCAGAAGTAGGGTGCGAAGTTAGTCCTGTTCCATTTGTTTGTAGTTAGGCAATGTGTACTTGTGGATAAAGCACTGGTCTGGCAGTCAGGAGATTGGGTAGCAAGCATGACCTACAGTTGTGCAACATGGTTTCCAAAGCAGAAAGCTTGGTTGATGCTTGTGGAGCGATGACACGAATACTTGGCCCGATATATTTGAGCCACAGAATCAATATTTGATAGAAAACTGGCTTTTGAAAAGGGCAAGTAATGAAACGTGTGTTGGATGGGAGAAGTTCTGAAACAGACCTTTCCTGAGATACTGCGTTACTACAGAGAGATATTTTCCTGGGATGTTAACAAAAGTGGATTTCCTAGAGCGAAGACAATAGGAATAGTGCTGAAGATTTTGTTTCCATTTTCCAGTGCCTTAAGAACAAATTTCCTCTTCAGCATATAGAAGACCTGTTTCTCCTGCATTACAGGAGGTAATAGGAGTATAATTCTACATTGAGAAGTTCAGTATGTTTCCAGTTAAACTGCGTGAGCTGGATGTGATTCAGCCTATCTATTAAAGATGCAACCTTTTAACTTTGCCAACAGACTTCAGATGACCATCACATTCACCTAATAAAACATGAGCACTAAATTTTCCATTCTCCTTCCAAACTGGTGTCTGAATGCAACCTGCTGGTGGAATATCATTACCATATCTTACGCCTTCTCAGTTAGCTACTGGGCTGATGTAGTTATCTGTAAGAGGTCATGAAAATTTTTGCAAGAGTTATGTGGAGAAGTGAATATCTAGGGGTAGGAGAAAGTTTCATCTTCCTACTAAACATGCCTTTAGCCTTATGGATAGAAATCTAGGAACAATCTGAATATTGCTTTCCTAAGATGGGATAGGTA
>WEIV01028615.1:49744-87929 GCA_013390005.1 Calyptomena viridis | reverse complement strand
GAGAATCACAGGATCTCAGGAAACAGTAAGAATGAAGGGCTGAGTGGAAGCAAAATATTTAAGTAAATAAGCACATTGGACTAAATGGCCTGATCATCCCCCTAGACCATCACAGTTCCATTATGTATCTTTTACACTCTCTCCCAGCCTCTCTGACAGTGATGAACAGGACGCCTATAAAGCTGGCTTGCTGTGAAAGTGTGCCAGCCTACTAACTGTGGAGTGACTTGTCACCTCTGTTGTTAAACAGATCACTTGTCTCCCTGAGTCTCACTGGGGTGCTGTTTGTAAGCACAAAACTTGTTAAACTCAGGCTTGCCTGCAATTTCTGTAGCACCTGGTGGTTTCATGCTGGCAAGCTAGAGAACAGGCTGATGACAATTTGAACCCCTGTGAGGGAAGAAGTGAGCACTTAAATAGCTGTCCTACATTGTATGGCACTATATACAACAGCCTGACTTCCCTTAGCTTTTCTCCTGACTGTATTTTATGGTCATGATCCAGACATGACCCAGCTATCTCTGCTTTTTTGGAGAATCACAGGACAATTATAAAACACCAGACAAGCCCATCTGTTATGGCGATAGGAAGACAAAAAGAAAAACCACCAAAATAAATAAACAACCCCCAAACGAAAAAGCTAACAAAACCCCAAACAAACCAAACCAAAAACCAAACAAAAGAAAATCCAAACCAACAAACAAAATAAAAGAAAATCCAAACCAACAAACAAAATAAAACCAACCAGTTCCTAAACTTTATGTTAAGAATAAACAAAACTACAATAACCCATAAGGAGTTACATTCATGGGGAGAAACAGAATCACATTGTTCAATAAGTCAGAAGAGAACAAAGAGCTTCAATGACAATGCAAGACCAAGGCCATTTCTGCTAAGGAGCCTGCATCTGTGTACTGAACATAACCTCACCTCTTCCCCTTCCGGCTTGACAAATTATTTCACGGAGCTCTTTGTGCCAGCATGCAGGCAACTCCCTGACCTGCTTCTCTTGACTGGGCTTCTCAGTAGAGGGCAAAGGACCTGCTGTACTGAGTGCTCTGCTCTGCTCTTTTCCAGTCTGAATTCTTCCCATTAGTCTCAATAATACCACATTAACTGTCCTTTATATCTATGCCCTTAGGTGATTTGTCATCTGGTACATTATTATGTTACTTAAAAAAAATATGTTTTAATGCCCACAGTCTTATCAGACTGAATTTCCAACTTTTAAACTGCAACAGTTTACTGATCTAGTAAAGGATAGGCATTCCCACCAAATGCCCATGAGGTGTCAAAGACAAGACATAACCTGTAAAGAAAACTGGTAGACTGAGGGAATGAGATCAAGAATTAGGGTAACAAAAGTAATGCCATGTGCACAACTGTGGCATTTTCAGTCTGATGATTTTGGTGATAGTGTGCTGGACATACCAGAGTATTGAGACACTCTTATGAAAATAATACCAAAGAATTTCTAAAAGGAAAGCTATTGTACATGCCTGTATGTACTTGCTCTCTGCTGCAGAAAACCTGATCCAGTTTGTGGTATCATCTGATGTATCTTATATATTCAAGAAGCTCTCCGCTAATATCAGAGAAAAAAACATTAGCCTATCTAGAGCATGTCTTTGTGTCAGACACTGATTGAGGTGGGTTTAGAAATCAGACATGAAAACTGTCACAGGTCTAGAAAACCTGTTCAAAGAAAAATTATTGAAGGAATTGCATTTGCTGGGTTTAGGAAAAAAGAAATTTGAGGAGGAACCTGAAAAACTGTCTTCTAATAGAGCTATAAATGAATGGGGATTAATTGTTCTCTGCTTCTGTGGCAGGAGGGGTGGGCAACAAATAGTGGCCAGCTTTGCTTCCACAAACAAAGACTTTGCTTAAGTATCAGAAGGAGATTTATTCTGAAAACAGGAAGAGAAAAGCAGTGAAACAGCCTTGAAGGCTGTGAAGTCCCTGTTTATGGACTCTTTTAAGAATAAAACTTTGTTAGTCAATGATGGTCTTATCATGTTTACTTTATTGTAAGGAAAAGACCACTGAGATCCTTCCAGCCCAATATTTCTATGATTTCTAATCAGTCTGCAGTTCTAGTACAGCAAAGCTGCAAGTTATAATCTCATTATATAAATAAACGGAAATCTCCATTGTGCTTGAAATAATCAAACCTGGAGAGGAGAAACAGTTTGAGGAAAACATGTGCCCTAAGAATGTTTAAAGACTTATAGATGTAATTTCACCCTGTAGTTTTATTTTGGAGCATCTGTGAAGTGTCCTGGGTTGAGTAAGGCTAAAGAGGAAAAAAAAGCCTACTCCTTGTCCTTAATCTTGTGACAGGACAAACTGAAGGAGATGGGCTTATCCTGTGTTTAAACAGGTGGCTTCAGGGCTGGCAGTGGGATCCAACCTGCATCTCAGTGACTACACTTACAAATGTACAAAAGACAAACCTCATGTAACAAATTTTATTGATGGAAATACCCTGAGGTAGCTAAAGTGGTTCACTATTTCAAAGTTGGAATAGGAGAGAAATTTATGAAATTAAGAGTCAGGCGAAAAGCTGAACAGCACACAGGTAAAATACATGGGCTTTAAATTACATTATCAGAAACCCATGGTATAAGCACTACATTTAAGATTGTTGACTATTTTTAAACAGTATCCACTGGACTTGAGTTGAAATGTTAGATTTACTCAAGTATAAGTTTCCTTATTTAATAAAACCACATATGACTTGTCACTGTATACATGAAAATCTATTATGTTTGCTTTGCGATATCTTCATTAGATTTCTTTCTTCATCCCGAGTGACTTAATAATCGTTCATCTTCTGTTGTCTCAGTATTTTTGTTTTTTATTTTTTTCTTTTTGTTGTTGTTTGAAAAGGGTTTTCCATGTCAAATATAGAGCTTCCTAAACAGTGATAGATCATGACCTATGATCCTATCTTGAGCTCCCAAGCATATGCATAGGACTTGAAACACTGTGAACTTAACTCTGGAAGATGATAAGAACTGTAGCTCCAGTCCAGCAAACTGTATTTGTCCTGGAATAGTCAGATGGATTATTTGTGTGCTCCAACCTAAGCACCAGGACAGAGAGCAATTAAGTCAGAATCTGTTGGGATAAAGTGAAGCAGTGCAGATCTGATCATAGCAATGAACTGCACCCCCTTATCTTTGGTGCAGTCCCTTTGATCTATGCAAGAGTAAGTGAAACTGGATCTGGATCTATAAGATCCAGTCTCACTTTAGACTCCAGCTTTCAACATGACGTCTTTTACTTGGAGTAACGTCACTTAATTGAGGTAATAGATACATATCACTGGTTTCTGCCGGAAAGAGGTTGCCCAGGTTCTGCAGAAATTTTTATTTATGTTAACAGAACCTGGTTAACATATATTCTCCAAGAAGATTAAGCCTGGAGTATCTAAAAGTCCCATCTAAAGTCCCCAGTGGTGAGAAGAGCAGGCTCTGTCATGCTGCCATTGTTAACGGCGTGGAAGGATGGACCATTTAGCCAGGTTGGTGTGAATTGGTAAATGTCAGTCCAGCTCACAACAGACTGGTTGATCTCACAGCTGCTCCATGGGAACGTTCTTTCTAAATTGTCATTCTCAAAATCTTCTCAAGCTGTAAGATTAAAAAGTGAGGCATCATGCTAAGGCTGCTAGCCTGCTAAGGTTTGCAACTTTCATTGTGGACTCCCTGCCTCCTGTGTTGCTATGTGATTAGATAGATGACACTGTTCCAGGAGTCCCCTGAGATATAGCAGGTTCATGTAACTTCTTATCTGTAAAGACATCAGGAGGAGCGTACTTCCTAAATACCTTCATTAGATGTTCTTAGCACAGGTATTGAGATATGTTAAGGATAAGCTATGTCGCCATTTATCTTTAAATAACAATCCTTATAATTGGTCTCTCTCCTGTTTTTTTGGTCCCTTCCTTCCCTAACCAACTCAGATCTGATAGCAGCATGTTTTTGCCCATCAGTGCATAAAAGTAGCTGTACTGCATCCACATTTAAACTGAGTACATCAGCACAGAAGCATGCTATGGGAATCTGCAAAGAGCCCTGGCTCAGCCCTGCCACAAAGCATCTCTGTCCCATGCTGCGCAGGGCAGAGAAGCCCAAAACCTGATGGGAAACCCACAGAACAAACTGTTTCAGAGTTCAAACCATCTTAGGGTCTAGATGTTTGTCACCACTTCTTTGTCTGTCAGAGTATTTTTCAGCATGGGCGAGAAATTAATAATGCAAAAGACTATTTGAATCATGTGCCCTGTACTTGCTCTCAAGTTTCTTGGATGAACAGCAGTTTACTGTAATGCTGCAGCATCTAAGTCCTGCATCTAGAACTATTTTTCATCCCTTTCTTGCTTCAGAGTATCAGGGGTTGGGCCACTGAAAAAGATTCATGGAAATGGAGAACAACATCAATTCCAGAACTCCTGGCTTAGAGAAATGGACATTTTCTTTTTCCTGCCTTTCCCTTGCAAGCTGTGTAGCTTGGCTCTGAATGCTGGTTATTTTGCCTCACTGGTGGTCAGCTCTTTGCAGTTAATCAATCCAAAAAGACCCAGCTTGGTGCAGACCTATAGGGCCATATGATGGTCAATCAGTAGTGCTTATTGATGTTGACAGGACAAAGAAAAAACAAAAAACAACAAAAAACCCCCACCAACTAACTCGAGGTTGTTACAAACTGCAAAATAAGAAGGAAACCAACTCTTTCCCATACACTTGCAATTCTCTGCTATTTTTTCTCCTTGTTGTTCTCTGCTACTTTCATAGTCTCTTAGTGTGTGAAATCATAATTACATTGCATAACTTAGAGTGTTGATGTCACTGTGGAATTTAGTGCTTGACTGCTGGATTTATTTTTATTAGATGTAGTGATTAGAATCTAAGCAACGATCATAGCTTTAAAACTTCCATAAATATATATCTGTTTCCAGTGGGATTTTCTATGTACTTCTTAAATATCTGTCTCATTCAGAACATTTATGGCAACTTGGAAAATGAGTGTGTATGGAGAGGCATTAGGAGGGGAGGTTTGGATGTTAAAAGCCTAATCAAATGACTCAAGGGCAGCAAATTTGTACTGTAGGATAAGGTGGCTTATTTCTTATGTTACTGACAACTGAAAAATAGCTTCCAGAAGAAATATATGATCCAAAAATTATTGGTAAGGAGTTATGATATGTCTTTTCATTGCCCTGGTGAACCAAAGCTAGCTCAAGGCTCATGAGAACTATTACTATTGAATTTGCTGGGAACTGTAGAAAAGGGGCTCAAATTCCAGTGCCTGGGACCCCAAACACCAGGTCACTAGTGAAAGATCAGGAATCAGTGTCTACCTTTCCTTTACCTATATTAGACAAAAAGGAGTCCCAGGAAGAGCAATAAGGAAACTGCACTTCAAGTGAATCCATTTCTGTACAACTGATTCATCTACTTATGTGGAGATGACCTGGAGTATCCCACTGAGTGTAGTAGGCTAGGTCACATGAGGAGGGAAGCCTGCCCTTCTGTATCCATTTGATTTGTTTGGTTTGGAGGGCTGTGTTAAATCTATATGCCACAGGAATGATGGTCTTAAAAGAGCCGATTTTCCCACTAGGCTAAAATCAGTGTTTTCCATGTTTCCTTTTGGTGGTGCCTTTCCTTGACATATCTGGCTCTACCTGCAGTTGTAGTTATTCCAGAAAAGGAGTGCCTTTTTCTGGTTTGAGATAAGCCACTCCTGTACTAGGTTATAGGCGCTGCTCGGTGTTACCTTGATGGGTCTCTTCAGTACTGTTTGCTCTGTTTTTTATGGCCATCTTGTCTCTTCAGGTTGACAGTCTTTCTGTCTTGAACTCTCTGCCTGTATAGTTCTCAGAAGAGCCTCTTATTATGAGAAAAATAAAATATTTTTTGGACATTTCCCAGCATGTGCTCATGGACACAGGTATGTCCTCAGGAGCTATCAGCTCAGAGTCCACATTTCAAAATGTGTTCTGGCACACATTGTTCATTCTGGAGAAGTCATATATATGTACTTCTGAGACACCTATGCCTTGTTTATCAGTTCAATGTCATTGGACATTTTCTCTTGTCCTTTCACCAGAAGGAGAAAAAAACCACAAGTGCACACAAAAGGGTCAATGAAAGGTCAGTAATTCCAGATGAAATGCAAACCTAAGGCTTAAAAAAAAAAACCTCTCCATTGAGCAATAAAGCACTTAGAGTTTGACTTTGTTACGCAAGAGAGAAACTTTCCAGCTGGCTAGCAGTGGCTCCAAAGGGTGTCCATGTGGTTATTGATTAATTAAATCTATTGTTACTCACTTCTTTCATTAATCCAAGTGTTTTCTCATCACTTGTGTCCCTGCACAACCCTGTTTTAAAGACTTGGAATCTGTCAGAGATAACCGCTTTGAATATCAGGTTGCTTATTTGAAATGCTAACTCTTCCTGTCTCAGAAATTTCTAGGTGTGGTATTTTAGACCTCAGAAGAATGAGAAGGCTACTTAAAGTCAAAGGTGTCTCCAGTTTCATGTTCAGTCCTGGAACTCTGTGTCCATGTGTAAGAGAGAGGAAGGGCACAAAAAACTGGACTGGAGAGGTGGCTCTGCTGCTTTCTGTAGGACTGTACTCAGATCTGGTGCTGTAACACAAACCTTATCGAGTTGCATGAGGGGCAGATGCCTCTAGTGGGTTGACTCTAAATCTGTGGCGGAGTTGTGTGGAGGATGGGATTAGTAGTATCAGCAAGCCAGCAGCAGAGTTTTTCTTCTCTGCATGCCTACCTTGGCCCTAATGAAAATTTTTAAATAGCCTTATACCCATGCACTCCTTTGCATGTGCTCCCAACAACAAAAAACCCAGGACAGTACTGCTGCCCCAGCAGGAGGAGGCCATGTCTAAAAACCCGGAGAAAAGCCCAGCTTTTGCTAGTCCAGCCGGTCCCTGGCATCTCTGTTTGCTGTACTGAGGTTACTTTGTTTGCTGGTCCCTGGCCCGGCGCCATTGACTCATGTCACACAGGAAGCTGAACCCCTGCCAGCTGGGAACCGCTTCTGGCCACTATCTCCAGCCATCGGTGCTCGATTGGAGCCTGTTAACCAGGCTCCCGACCTGCCAGCCTTGCAGGTCCCAGGCATTTGTTTTCCCTTTCAAGCCCTTGAGATAGCAGAGTCTGTTCTACTGGGATGAATGTGTTTAGGAAATGCCAAATCTGAACTAACTACTGCTGGGTACCGGGAATTTTTAGCTTGACTGGAAACATTTGCCAGAAACTAGGATGGACTGAGTTCAAGCCCAAGAGAAGGGGAGAGTTCCTTGATAAAACTTCCCCGCAGTGATTCTTTGCCACAGCAGCGACAAGTCCCTCCTTTTTCCTTCCTGCTCTATACAAGTGTTATTTCCATTGAAATACAGGGGATGTTTCAAGGGCAAAGCTGCAGCCATCAATCAGGTCAAGAGAGCACTATCTCCACCTTCTGAAGCAGGGAAAAGGAGGAGACACTTGCAGTTTATGACTTTTTGGGTGCTTTATAGTTTTGTTTGGTAGAACATAAAAGAGACATGGAAATTTCAGAGGGCTATTTTAGGAAATCCTTTACAAGTTCCTTTATGAGATGGGTTTTACCTCAACAACTCAACTAATTACGATCAGTCACTTGATCCTGAAAGCAGAAGGAAATCGTATCATGCATATTTCATACAGGATTTACTTACATATTCTGGTTTTTAGCTCTCTGGCACCTGCTGTTAGTCCTTTTGCATGTAATTTCAGCTGACAATAATACTGATGCCTTTGTACCAGAGAAATGGGCTTCCTCTTCTGAAGAGCAGCAACAATAGTGTCTGCTGGCAAGCTCAGTTCTTCCAAAAATTGGATGTAAACATAATATGCATATATTGGTCTTCCAGTCCAGTAAAATAACACAGGAGACATTTGTGCCCAGAAATGTTCATTTCTCCCCAGTTATAGAGCTGGAGGAGGGAGGGAAGGTGAGGGAGGGAGGTGCCCAAAGATTACCTTAATGGTAACAGTAGATCACCCTGGTTAGAGCAATAAACTCTATGGTAAACCTTCATGCAACAGTAGCATCTGGAAGGTCACCTTCTTTCCCTCAAGCATTTTTAAATGGGACTTTTTAACCAATTCTAGCCACAACAATGTGTTGGCCATTGTGGGAGTCCCTGCAGAGGAGCTGACATCTCATAAGGGGACTGGCACAGCAGATGGGGAGGAGCAACTGGTTTAGGTTGTGTCCTGTTTAGCAGTATAAATGCATTGAGCACTGAGGAAAGTTGCAGTCAATCTGGTGTAAACAAAATAATGTATTTCACCATAATTTCAGTAATTAAACAGAGATGCTGCTGTTAACTAAAAATCTGTTACCTTCTTAAATAAAGAGTTATAAGCCTCTGGGCTTGCTGTTACCCTCCCTTCCTTTCTAGCTTAAATCTCTTTTCGTGTTGTCTTTTTTATCAACCAGTGATTATGCCTGAGGATTTTGCAGTGTGTCTCTTTGGGCAGGTTAGAAATGTTTGTGTTTTCTTGCTCTCTGAAGCCTTGCACACACTGAGCAATTTTCTGCAGCCATCTCAGAAGTGCCTTTGTGCTGGCTGCTGCCTGTACTGCTCCACTGCTGCCCCAGCCTCTATGGAAGGGACTGATCCTAGAAATAATTTGATCCTGATCTGAATGAGCCCATCAGTAGAAGCAGATGATGTTTGCTACTCATATAGTAGTATCTAACATGTAGGAACAAAAGCTCAGTGTTTCCCTGAATTACAGTGGTGCTTCACGTGTTTTTGCAGTTGTGTTAAAGCAATGTAAGGTGCTATGACCAAAGCAGAAGTAGGCAAACCCATTTAACTCTGTACTATATCAAAGAATTGGATTGTTACCATCTTCCTCCCGAAGAGCCACCACAAGCAGTGTCGTGGGTGGCGATGTTTCCGAACTGCACCACCTGAGTGCTGGGCAGTAGCAGGAGTGACTCTTCCAGCCTTATGTCCCTCCAGATCATTTTCTGTTGCTTTCTCATAATCTTATCCTCACTCACCTTCAGTGTTTTCCTCTCTGCACTCTTCAAATATTTTTCTGTTGATGTTTTAGGCCACCTTAGTGGAGCTGGAAGAAAAACTGCTTTTGAAAGAGCCACAGTGATAGTCAGCTCAGCAGCACAACTCCTGTGTACTCAACTACACTATGTTTCCCCAAATGCAAGTGTCTGGCCTCACCTGACCTGTGGCCTCAAGCAATCCTGTCTTTGTATTGGCATAAATTTGCTGCAAATAGGTCACCTTATCTAAGAGAGACCATAAGAAAAGAATCCTAAACATTTTAATTTCTGAACTGGCAATAATCTTGGACAGTGCATGATAGAGATTATAAATAACACTTCGAGTGCTTATGATGTCACAAACCACAAGAGCGTCTGACTTGTGATTTATTACATCAGATCATAGTTTGTTCACAGGCTTGTAGCTTGCAGCTTATTTACAGTCAGTACACCCACTATTATTCCTAAGCCATTCCAGTATTATGCAGATAAATAAATGCTTCCTGGAATTGAAACAGTAAATAACCAATTAAAAGTTTAACCTCTTCTTTTCTGATCTCTTCCTGTATGATTAACTGAGTATACTGTTGCATAAATTAAGGTTGTGCCATGTAATAACAAATCAGTGTTTTTTCATTTGCCCGTGTATCACATTTATACAAAAAATACTTGTTGATTTTTTTAATATTTATGCTCAAAAATAATTTCTCATTAATACTGCATTTATTTGAAGACATGTTCTTTCCTTTTCTTCACTGCAAGGTTATTGTTTTACCAGATTTCCTAGGCAAAAATAGCAAATGCTATTTTCTAGAATTTAATGAAAGAAGAATTTTAATTCTTTCTATAGTTCTTGACACTGCACATTTATGCACACAAATTGGTTTAACTAAACAGCAGTTTGCAAAACCAGAGCTGAACAATGTAATTAGAAAGGAAGAGCTTGCTATTCAGATTAATTAAGCTAAGGAACATTCAAATTTTATGTCACATCTTTTTGGCAGAGGGAGTAATCTCATTTATTTTGACCATGTTTTGTCAGAGGTCACAGTTAAGATTTAAATACAGGCCAATATAAACCTCAGCCATTAATGAATCCTGAATGTAATGATTTTGAGATTGGAAAAATTCTTTGTTCTGTTTATGTTCCCTATCTGTATGACTGAGTTCCAGGCATTGTTTTGTTTCCATTAGCCCAGTCGCAGACAAAGGCACCCACCTAGAAATCTACAGAAATAACTAAGCTGTTTCAAGCAGTACTTGTCCAGCTAGATGCATTTTAAAAGAAAGAAAAGCCCACCCTGAGAAAAATGTGTGATTATATTGAGGTATCTAAAAACTAGTATATCCTGTTATCTAAAAGTGGGCAAAGGAGTAACTGCATCATTCAGAAATGGCAAAATGGAAAATAATTTACATAGTTCCTCTCAACTGAGTTATCAGTGGATCTAGCTGGTACATTAGCATGTGTTCTCTATCAAAGGTCACTTTAGAGCACTCCTAAACATATTGTGATTTATTCTCTCTCTTGTAAAAAATCCCTCGGTTGAATCTAAGGCTGTAGGAGAAGAAAAGTAATTACTAGTACTAATGTCCTGTACAATACCTCAGTCTGTGACTCGTAGTTTCATAGTCCGTGATATTAAAAGCATAGTCCTCAGAACAGAAGCTCCTTTTGTGTTCTCACAGAACAAAGTACCCTAAACCAGCTAGTCCAAGGAGATCAAACAGTACCTGTCAGTGTGATCTGCAGAAGGGACACAAAGGAAACTTCTGTAGCAAACTGGTTCTTTCTAAACGTTCTTTTGTGTTAATTAAAAGATTTACAGTGTTAACAGCCCTTACTGGAGCTGAGACAGAGTGCTCATAAGATGGTTCAAGGTGCACGAGAAATCAGGTTTATTGCGGTCTTCTCTGTATAGATTTTGCATTTTATACGTAATCTTGTTTTATAAGTAGCAAGTTAGCTAGCTAAGGTGGCCATGAAAGAGAAGTCTAAGACACAGCTTGTCAGCAATATTTATTCTAGCTGAGTTTACATACATCTGTAGGTGGCCTAATGCTGGGGGGTTTGTTTGTTTTTTTTTTTAGTGGACCTGCTTTTAAGTATGAGTGTTTCAGACTCTTTCTGAGGTAGGCAGAGGGCTTAGTGGAGACCATGGGAGTGCCGTGTGCTTGCTGTCTCTGAAAAGAAGAAAGCCAAGGTGCCTTAAATTGAAGAAAAATGCTTATCTTTGTGCAAGGATAAAATATTTGAATGCATTCCGGCTAATCTTGGGTGTTTAGCCGTCAAAAAAAGAGGCCTTCAAAATTTTGAAATCAAATTATTAAATAAATAAATAGGGGAAAAATCCTTTTTTTTTCTTTTTGTGCCCTCTGAATAAAAGTGTCTTCAGTGTACAGACAATTTCTGTTTTCAGGATTTTCTAAACATCATAATGGCTCAAATCTCATTTCCCTTTGAACAAAATACCTATGCAATCCTGTGATACCGGGAATTGCAGCTTTAAGGAAAATATTGCAAAACTTTCCTGTATACAGGTGCGCAGGTTTTTTGGTAACATTTATCATCCAGTTACTGGCACACAGTCATTGCCACAGGGCAGTGGTGGAGGCTGATGGAATGCCTTCAACAACTATCACTGTGCATTTTTCTATGTCTTACTGTATCCCTGGACATATGGTAGGAGACACTGTCAGAAGCCAGGCAGTGGCTAAATATGCCTCTGCTAGGGCCTTTCCTATGTCTTATTTTGGATTTGGAAGAGTTAATAAATATACAGATTCATTTTTCCTCTTCTGTAATTAGATCCCAGAGGAAAAATGCCACAAGCCTCAGCTACATCCTTAATCTCCTGAACAATAGAAACTGTATTAAAAAAAAAAAAAGCAAACAACCTGTTTTCCTCGGAAGGGTGGATGCTAATTATGATCTGGGTTTCTAGTACGAGCCTTGCATGGGCTGGCTGGGGACAGCAAGAGGGGCTGCCCACGGCTGAAGGGGTGTGAGGACACCTCCTGCTTAACTGGGCTGGGTTGGATTCCTGCCAGGCAGGTGTTTGTGGAACTGGCAGGAAAAAAACCGGCAGGGCAATTTGCAGTGATGTGGAGGGGCCTGGGGGAAGGGCAAGCCTGGGAAGGTGGGTGAGCAGCTTGCTCACCTCTGTAAGAAGTGTCTTCTTTCCAGGTTGGGAGTGCTTTGGCAGAGGGATAGGGTGGACAGAGGCCCTGCAATTGCCCAACTCAGCTTCTGGAGCAGTGCCTTCCCTTTCCAGGTCTGTCCTGTCCCCGGCACTAAAAATACTTCTCTGAAACGTGCCCTCCTCTGCATTCAGTTGTGCAGTCTGACCCTCAGCTCAGCTGGCAGAAAACAGTCTTCTGGCATTTTCTGTGTACTTCAGGAAGGGCACAATCAGAGGCCTGGAACCATTATCAAAAGAATTGGGACAGGGAATAGCATACGTTAACCCAGCCTCTCCTCTCTTCCTCCTCCCTCTGACTCAACAAGTGCTGTAAATGCAAACATCATCCTTATCCTACAAGTGTGTGTTTTATTTCCGTAACAAGTTGAGGTAATAGGAATTTTAAACCCCAAATGTTTTTCAGTGTTACGTAAACCAAGCGACACCCAGATGCTCACATAAGAGCAGAGGGAAAATCCCTTTGGGAACATATGCCTGGCCCATGGCTGCACTGGGCTGCTGAGTAGTGTTATTCAAACTGTGACACAAAACAGGCTGAGATAGCAAAAGCCCAAAAAGAATGAGGTGAAGGTGTGAAGTGACACACTGTTCCTTTTCTTTTTCCCCAGATGGGCCTTGAGAAAATTAGAATGTACTACAGTTGTGCCTTCCAAATCAAGGGTCAAGTTCTCCTATGCATGAACTTAGGCAGAAACCAGCTAACCAGAAAGAGGCCTACATGTCAACGAGTGTTGAAAGCAAAAAGATGTAACAAGACAGGTAAATATTAACATTCAGTGTTTCCCAATGTGCAGTATTTTATTTTCATCTCCTTTTTTCATTCCTCTTTTGATACAGAATTGTTATCTGGAAACAAGAAAAAATTTCTTCTTGTTTTGTTGGGACGTATAGGAAATATTTGAAAATGTTTAGGTTTTTGAAAATTGTTTTCTATTTTTAGAACTGTCACAAACACTGAGTATGTTTCTTGGAGGTCCTTCATGGTGAACTTGTGATGTTGACCACAAAGTCTTGGAATTCTTAAAGAAAGTAACCAGGACTTTATTTCCTTCCAACAGCTTATTTTGTCCTTTCAATTGAAGAGATGTTAATGAGCACACACTGTTACAAACAGCTGCTCCTGCCTCATACTAGAGCTGATCATCATAATAGCTCTGCTGAAAAGAGAAAAGTGATCTCCTGTTGTGTATTCAGTCCTGTGTGAGCTTTTGCTCTCCTTTCTTCTGCGAGTCTCTGTTCCTCACCCACAATTGGCAGCCTGCCTCCATCCACCTCCCATCTGCCCTGGGATGTCCTGTGTTACAGGGATCAATGACATGACCTAGCCTTATCTTGTACTAGAAAATTATAGAGCTATTAAGAATGCGGAAAATACCTTTTCTCTCCCTCTTCTCCCACCAGTCTACTGCAATCAGCACAAACTTTACTGTAAATGCTGTGATAAGAAGCTTTTTACTGGTGTGGCTTATTATTGCTATCTAAGAAAACAAACTGAAACTGCAGTACTGAGGTTTGCTAGTTACACCGCTGTCCCTATGTTTGTACCTTGTTTGGTGGAGGCAAAGAATGAGATTTGAAACTATGCAACCAGGGAGGCAGGATTTTATTAAAGCTTGTAGCACCCTGAGGAGTGAAGAACTAAGTTGTAGGTACCTCATATAAGCATCTGATAATATTTTGAGGACATCCACATGCATATGGGGTGCTTCTAAGGAGAGCTTCAGAAAACTCTGTATGTGTGGCTTCTCAGTCCAGCTCACCTCTGTTGGGATACCAAGAAATCCAGGGTTAGGCCTTTCTGGCTGAAAGGTACTGACTGTAACAGTAAGTGACTGACTCAGTCTCAGCCTAGTGGCCTCCTAAAACTCTCAACATGTGCCAGATATAAGGAACTCTTCATCATGCAGGTATCTCCAAAGAACAAAATTGAGGTCAGCATATCCTGACATGTAGAGTCCTAATCGGTCCTTTGAGGCTGAGTCACCATTGAATCTCACCAGACCAGGCTTTGAATCAGGTCAGAGGATCTGTTGTTTACTGTCAAAATCCTTGAGCTCTCTACACCTCCTTGCCAGTAAAGCTATTTAACTTTCCACCACTGTTTCAAAGTATTACTCTTTCAAAGTGGCCTGTGCTTGACTTCTCCTTAATGCTGCTCCTCAGAGAGAAGCAAACACAGCATCACCCTCAGCCAGGGCTGGGTGTCCATGACCTTTACCATGCTAACCTACCCTCTTCTGGCCCAGCAGCATTAATTGCCTCTTAGGGCAGCTTTGTCACCAGGTCTGAGAGGTTAAGACAGACAGCTCATGCTTTTGATAGTTAGGAACTAGTAATAGCCAGTTTGGGTACTGGTATGAGAGAAGGAGAGGCTGGTAATACTCCTGCTCCAGTGCCCCATTAGAGTGGAGGAATCGTCAAAATGTGGGTTAGTTTCAGCTGAGCCCCCTCCCTCTCCAGCCCAGGCTCTTCCTCATCTTCGGTTTCAGCTCTGCACCACAACCCACGTGAGGAGGGCGTGATGCTATTTATTCTTGTTTCCTCCCTCTCTGAGATCCTATCAGAAACACCAGTCTGAGTCAGAGGCAGAGGCTGTGACTGAAATAAGAGAGAAAACTCAGAAATGCACAGATTTAAGTCCGGTGTGGCTACTCCAGCTCTGTGAAGAAAAACTAGGCCTCAAAAAATGTGTGAGATACTCAGCAAAATAACAGCTAAAGAAAGACTGTGTGAGCTAGAAACTGCCTAGCAAGCAGCAAGAAAAGGAGCGGCTGGCTTGTCGTAGGTAACAAACAGGACTCAGAAGATTGTTGTAGCATGGGCGTTACATGACCTTCTACCCTCTTGCAATATCTGCTATTTTTGGACATTTGCTGAGAAGAAGCTCTCCAAGATCACTCCTCTGGTTTATTGGGTGGTGATAGCTGGGTTTTCCAGCACAAACAGAACTGTGCTTCAGTGCGAGGTTTCCAGCAGGGATACTTTTTCACATGCATTTAGATGAGAAGTCATCTAAAAGCCTATACTCTACATTTGGCAGGTAGGGACAGGGTACCACAAACCAACAACACACAAATATTCTAGTCCCAGACATGTAAATCTAGCTGCTTGCAATGTGTTCCCATTACATATTAAATAGCACAGATCTGGAAAGATTTGGAAAAACTTTCCACATCCAGATCTCCCCAGCAAGAACCGTGTCTTGGGCAGATTGCATTTTTATTGCCTTCATTGCCCTGCTGAGATGATATCCCTGTGCTTAAGGTGAACTGTGTGAGTAATAGTACTTCAGTAAAATGGAGCCATTTACTTCTGCTCAAGTGAACTGGTGCTTAATGGTCTGTACATTTATATGACCTCTGGTTGCAATCTGATCAGATAGCACAAACTAAATGTAGTGGAGTCTCGCTGATAATGGGAGGAGAATGGAGGGTCAGGATCTAGGGTATTGCCCCAGGTAAGGACAGTAGGTGGCAATCTTATATCTGAAGCAGGAAAGGCCCCCACTGCTAGAAAAATCTGCTGCCAGCCATGGCTTCAGTGAGATACATAATCATGAGATCTAGGTGCTTTGTGTATTGGTTTTAATCACATGGATTTAATTTTTCATTGCAGTCTGTTAACAGCACACCTTTGCCATATCCCAGATGTTATGACTTAGTTTCCCTTCCCTCAGTTTTACCGTGCCCTCTAGTTGCATGTCTGATAGGATATATATAGCCTTCTCCTTTGCTAGAAAGCAGTACAGGGTCAGAGGTGTTGCCTTGCTGTTTGCAGCTAAAAAGCTGCTATGGAATGCAAATATAAGTTATGTATTATCATTAACCAGATCTGCCATTCGGATGTGTAAGAGGAGGACATCTTGGTCTTTGAAGAAATGAATGGCTCACTGACTTCACTGGCCTGGTTTGTCCATCCAAAGTCAAGAAACTGCAGCAGTTTGATCAACACTAATTCAACACTTCAGCTTAGGCATCTTTGCTCATATAGTGCTGACTTGAGAAATGCTTTCATTTGGGGCTTTTCATTATATACGGAAAAGAGTGCCACAAACCATTTCCAGAGCATTTGACCTCATTTGCAGCCTGTCAACTGTGAGAGAGGCCGTGAAGCATAAGGAGAGTGGTTGGGACGAAGCAGGGAGTATGCAGCAATGGCAGCATTTATGATACATGTTGTCCTAACAACAGCAGCTTTCTCTAACCCAAGATTTCCTGTGCAAACATCTTGAGGAATCCTTGGATATGGCCTGTTACCTGAAAGGCACTTGTGAGGAGGGAGGAGGTGAGAAAAAAAAAAAAAGATGATGCTGCTTTTAAAGTGATTTAGCATTGATGGGAGTAACTTGCACCCAACCCTGGTACCTGAAGCTTTGTCTTATCCACAGGATATGGAAAACAGGTAGGACTGGAGTAAATGTCCCTGTCCTGCATTTGTTATAGGTGAACCGAGACCTTGAATCCATGCATGTGAAATGCTGCAGGAAAGGGGCAGGTGTCAGTGCTCACGAGTTCTTTCTTGTAGATCTTTCTGGGGCACCTGTCACCTATAATGGCCAAACTTCTCAGAGACCTCGGAGTACTAGCCCCCAGTAGCCTGCCAGTATCAGGGAAGCAAGGTGAGAGGGCTAAAACTAGGTGACTTGGGCATGGTTACATGACAGGTTTGTGGCAAGACAAGCAGTTACGCCAGAGCCTCCCAAATCCTTGCCCTTTCTCTTGGATTAGAGCAGTTTCAGTTGCCCATTCAGATCTCAGCCCCATAACCAAACAGCTAATTTGGTCCATTGCAAGTGAGAAGTGAATCACTGAGGATTAAAAGTCATTTTGCTCATCCTGCCTGCAGTCACTGACTGGAATTTGACAGCTGAGCACTGCTAGTCAGTGCTTCATTTAAGCTGTCTGCCTTCTTGCTGAAGTCAAGGTCACTGAGAGTAGTGCAGTAAGGTGAAGAGGCTATTACAGCACACAAGAGCCACCCGGGCACTCACAGGGTGTTTGATTTCTCACCCCTTCTGCTGCCCTGTTTTCACAATGCATATCTAGGTTATAACCCCAAAAGTATTACAACAAGATACAGCTTGCAGCAGATATTGTCCGCAGTGTTTGCACGGTCTGTCTCACAAGCAGCTAGAGCTGTCCCAGGCATGCCAGCAGTGCAGGTGGCAACAGCTGGATGAAGCTCCCAGGTAGTGAGTGGGGCTTTAGCTCCCATCCTGCTGTAACCCAAATGGCATCAAACATAAGCTCCCTGAAACTAAGACCTCTCTACCTACTCCTCACCTGGTCGCCTGCAGCCTTTGCCCAGAGAGCCTGGGACAGTGTGCTAGTACAGATCAGTGGTGCGTGGGAAAGAGAGGGCCAGCATTGTTGCTGAGCTGGCTCAGCCAGCTGCTCACACCCTGCCCACCAAAGCAGTGATCTGCATTCAGAAACTCACCTAATTTCAGCCCCTGCTGGCTTCTCACAAAAAACACTGCAGGGCACAACAGCCAGTACCGGAGGAGATGCAGGCCGTGGCAGACTCATTGTCAAAGCAGTGTTACCACATGTGTTGCAGGGATGAGTCATTTTGGGTCATTCATACCCAAGGGACCATGTTCTCTTTCCAAAGGCATTCCAAATGGGGAGAAGAAGGGAATAAGCATGGTTGTGACTTCAAGGCACCAGTTATGAGTGGGAATGTGTGCCTGGCAATAAGTCGGTTCATTCAGTAATGCTTATGTTGCTGTTATGCTTGTAGAAAACTGATCAGTGGACTAACACCTAGAAAAGGGCAGGGACCTTTGCTTTAAGAGAAGGGCTTTGATCTGGTGGTGTGAAATTACTGTGTTTTTGACATTTTCCCTTCATATCTGACATTTGCTCTACCCAGGAGTTCTGACCCAATCTACCATCTCTCATTAAGGACAACCTCTAATCATATGTAAGCACAAGAGGAGGATAGTATATTTTCTTTCACAAAGATGAGGAGGAAAAGCAGTGAAAAACACAGAAACTGATAGGAAAAGTCCACTCTTCACTATGAAACAGATGTCTTCCAGCCCGAGGAGCTGGTGTATGGCTCACAGTAGAGTGGAGGAGTGCTGGGATGAACAAGAGGGCTTGGAGTCACACATCTGACTTTGCCTGGTCATGCATGCTTCTTGTCATCTTTGGTGAAACATTGGTTATTTAGCTCTGAAAGCCATTTGCTTTCCACTTACCTACTGTGTCAGTCCTTAGAAAAGATTGCCATGGAAAAAAGTGGACCCAAACCCCGTGGGTCGAGGTGCCACATGGCTTTCCTTCTTGGATAATACTCAATAAGGAGATGTAGCAGCTCCGCAGGTCCCATCCCCACCCGTCTGCCTGGAGGCCTCCCAGTGTCCTGGCCAGCTAGAACAGCAGTGCTGGTGTAACTGGTTTGGTCAGCATACCAGATCAGAGCCAGTGCCAGACAGCACTGCTCCAGCCCCGGGGCTGCTCCTCCAGTGCCTCCTCGGGGCACGGCAGCAGCAGGGTACCAGCACCCTGCACCTCCTTGGGATCTTTGCAGAGCTGGGCTGGGCCACGTACATGAGGGGAGCAGGTTTCCACTGATGAAGGGCCCCATGCTGGCCCAAGGGCAGTGGAAAGCCAGTGGGGCATCAGAGCGAGCAGGAAAGAGTATGTACTGGTGCCAGGTCCAGCTGCAGGTCAGCCCAGGTGACCAATGGGCAGGAGCAGAGTTATCGCACATTGGGTGACTCTGCAAGGCCGAGCGGAAGGACAGAGGTGCTTTTCGTCAACCTCCAGCCTTGTGTGCACAGGGTCAGTGCACAGCACCACCCTGGGCATGGCCTGGAGCCACAGGCTGGTTTGCAGGGGAGCAGTGTCCTTGCAGCAAAATGACTCTCACGGTCACTCTCTTTTGCTGTCCCAAGTTGCCCTTAAGGGTAGTGGAAAAAGCCAAGGGAGGGGAAGTCCTGTTCTGCAGCATTTTCTCCTTGAACTCCAAAAGGAAAGTTGATGTTGCTGTAAATGCACCAACACACTTTGCCACTGAGGCAGTTCTGTGTGGCCAACAGGGATTTACCTAAATGTCACACAGGAGGCCAGAAATATGTGGTTCTAGCCTTAACAGCTTTTTCTGCTCCTGCTGCTCTGATGACTGACAGGAAATGATGAAAAGGGTATTAGACAGGAACAGCTAGCCCCAGTCTTCCACCATTCAGTCACAGCTGGAGATTCCTGCTCTGGAGGTCATTAAACCAAGAAAGCCTCCTTGGAACAAGCAGAAATACCAAATCCTAGACTTTAAGCTGAGACTCGGTCTTCACTGTTATCAGGTTAGAAGGACAAAGCCAAACTGGATTATTTCCTTTTCTTTTTTGAATTCCTTTTGTCTAGAGGCCCTGATGGTGTAGACAAAATTAAGAAACTTCCCCTTGGGCCTCTCTTCTTTGGGAATTTTCACATGCTGCTTGTATCCTGGGAGCAGGCAAATTTCCCATCCCTCTTACCACGGATTTTATAGGTTTTTTAACCCCTGTCTTCCACAATGTATTCCAGTGAGATATGTGTCCTGTAAGCATGTTGTCCCAGATCATCCTGCCCTCTACAAGCCAGGACTTGTGGAAAGGAAATCTATTCAGGCTAGGAATGTGTTAACTGTTTGCTGCTGATTCTCCCATTGGGGGCTGTGAGCTGTGCTGGGGATTTTCCACCAGCTCTGCCTATTCCAGCTTTTCATCTGGGTGCATTTTCCCACAAAGACGTGGTCTCACAAGTGTCATCTTCACTGCTTAGTCACTCAGGTAGAGAAAATGGTTAGTGCATGGTTCTCATACTCCTCCTTCCTACCAGGCACTTGGCTTTATCTTGCATTACAATTGAGACTAAATCTTTTTGAAAATCTATGTGTCAGCACTGAATTATTTATAGTCACGTCAAACATTCCTGAGTATATGGATAAAACCCAGGATAAAGTATCCTAGTATGCCACTGATGACAAAAAAGTGTTTTGCTAGTCAGAGAGCTGACCAAGATGTCATGTAGACAAAGATGGTTTTTCCAGCTGGGGAGTGGTTGGGGGGGTGGTGTTTATTGTAACAAAATCAATATGTCATATTTTATGATTACCTTAATAATCACATATATAACAATGGTTTTTTTTTTCAGCAGCAGACTGCAGCAGGAGATAAAAGCCTAGAATTATGTTTGTGAATTTGACTGGAGGAGATTGCAGACTGTTTCCAGGCCATGTTTGTTCTTTTCGCCAAAGCAAAGTATTAGTTAAACAGAAGGCCAGAGACACTACGCTGCAGATGAAATACGACCCATTAGAAATGCCTGAGAAACTGCAATTAAAAACTCAAGACATTTTATATAATTTCTCTGAAATAAAACTAAGGGGGGACAGGTAATTGTATTCGTGCATGAATCATGAATCCAGATTTGCTTTGTAGCTGCTCCTTTTCTTTATATGTTATTTGTCCTTTTTTAAACAATAACACAGGCCTTACATATCTGCATATAAAGCATACAGTAATACATCCTTATCCTGTTTATCCTTTAATAATTTCCTATTTAAAAGTCTTCCAGCACTTGGAATGCTCATCCTTGTATTCAAAAAGTGCCTTCTCCCCTTCCCAAAATAATTAAGATCTCCACATCTCTAAATTTTTTGTCTCATTTTTGTCTATGTTCTGACATGCATTGTCCAGTCTACTCTCACTCCCCTCCGCTAGAGTAAACTGTGGTTGATAGATCATGTGCTTAACTAGAAAAGGTCTCTCAACCCTCTCAACATGGACATTTAGGAATTCCTACTTCCTGCTTTGCTCTGAGTTCTGGGTGCATTGTCCACATGAATGGGCTGGACTGTTGTCAAAGCAGTGGTTAAATCTCAGCCAGACCTGAGAGGGTTCAAGTGGGCAAGGAATGATAGCCTTTCACCTGTTTTGGTCTTCTCAGTCTTATCATAGCAATATATGCTTGCCTGGCCACTCCCTTTCGAGAAACAGTTGGTCTGCTGAAAAAATAGATCCTGCAGTTTGCTCTGCATTTAGGCAAAACCAGTCTTGATACCAGGACTGTAGAAATGCATGCTTTTCTTCCTGTCCTTCAGCTAAGGAAGAGGGGACAACAAAGATTTGAGCAAATCCATCTATAGTAATGTAATATTTTACATGTCTGTTTAATAGACAACTAGAGCAGTGAGGGAAACTCACTGCTGGGGAGTCCAGGCACTTTGTGTTGTTTGTGCTCTGAAGGCTGTTCAGCTTCTTCATTGTCCTCCAGAGTTTGCAGATTGGATTGTGATTTCTTGGTGGGTTTAGTTCATGGGAATAAACTTATTTTCTGGTAATACTTAGACAGAGGTGGAAACTTCACAGCCGTAAAGGAACCATTTGCAACCTCAAAGTCCTGAGAGCTGAAGACAGACCAGTGAAGGGAAAGATTAAATAAGAGGTGGGAAACTCTGAGTTACTGCTGTTGGATCCTCAGCAAAGCTGTATGACTTCTCACACTGGAGTGAATACTTGTCCCTGAGTTTGGTTAGTGCTTTCTTAAGGGAAATGGTGGTATTGATAACATGCGTGTGGATTATTCCGTATTGAAAATTTTTCCTGCCTGGTTGGGGTACACTAGTTGGGAGTATATGGGAGAATACACATCAAACTCATCACAGTGCTGGCCCTAAAATAATTTCAATTATGCTTGTAAAAAAAAAAAACAACCCAGCTTAGTCTATTTAGGTAGCAGAGAAAATAGCTTCTCTGTGGTATGAACGGCATCTCCCTTACTAAAATATTTTTGTCATGGCTCTAGCAATATATACATATGCTGGAGAACTCCTTTTAGTGTAGACACATCCTAGAGGAACTGAGTGTCCAGCTTGCTAAGAAGGTCACCTAGGTACCTAGCTCTGTTAGACACATTCAAAATCACTATCTTAAGTTTCTCTTTTGAACGGACAGTTTAACACATTTCACCATGTTCCCCTCCTCACTCCTGACCCCAGTGAGGTTTTGATGAACAATATGGTATCATCTTCCTTCAATCTCAAATCCAGCCTACCTGTTGGTCACCCTGCCTTCATCACTGCCTTTCAGACATACCCCAGGCAGCAAAAGTAGCAGAGGAAGCCTGAGCTGGTGTGGAGAGAAGGTGGAAGGGTAGAACTAGTTCTGCCAACAACAGGCAGCAAAGCCTTATGTTTTTAACTGGCAGATAGAGGGACATTTCCCTTTAGTGGCAAGACCTGTCCCTGTGATGCAAATTAGGTGGAAGATTTGCGGTGTCATACCAGTAGGTGTAGATTACCTGTTTTAAGATACACAAATCCTAAACCTATTTTTCTCCTTGTTTTCTTGCTCTGGAGCTAACGCATTTAACTGTCAAAGAGGACACAGCTGGTTGTTAGCTTCAGCTTCTCTTGATGTTCATTTGCTTTTTAAACAAGCTTGCATATTATTCTAGCTTAATTATATCTTTCTGCAGATAAAATCATTGGAAGGGGTCCATCCCCCTCCCCCCATTCTGCTCTGTTTCTTCCTTGATTTCTTTCACATATGCCTTCCCCAGTGAATACATCTGAACCTTAAGTGGTGTTAATTAAAGATCTCAATTGCACATTTGCCTTTGCAAAGCTTGCCAGTGTGTACAGGCAACCGTGATTGATTGACAGCACGCGAAGAACAATGGAGAAGTCTTAACAAGGCTTGGCAAAGCAGTACAATCAGTAGGGAGCATGCAGAGAGGAAGAGCTTCACACAAGGACTTCAGGAAGATCTGTGTTTGGTGACTTTCATTTCCTTAATCAACATCAGGAAACAGTTCAGCCCTGCTGCAGCTGGTGATAAAGGAGCTCCCCCCAAGCCCACCACTAGATGAAATAACCACATGGCTTGAGGTAGAACAAGCTGTTCTGGAACATACACTTTTGTGATTATTTGGGGAAGTCTTAAGAAACTGTGATTCTTCCCAGCAATGACCTGGAGCTGGGAGACTTTGATGTTGGGCTCTGCAGCTGTGCCAAGAGAAGGTACTTGTGATGCTGCTGCAGACAGTTCCCTCCTAGTTGGGATCCTCAGTAATTGACCCAATGTTACACAAGTCAGCCATCTGTTCTGCTGTCATCCTAAGGCAAAGCTTCACGAGAGTGGAAGAGGTAAAAGTCTGGATTTACCTCAACTCGCACAGGAAGACTTCCATAGGCAGGGTGAGTTTCAGTAGCAGCCACTTGCCCTGAATGTTGGGGGAAAAGTTCATCCTGGTTGTGTTCATCAGGCACCGCCCAGAGGGCTTGCCTGTCTCTCATGCTGTGGTGGTCTCTGGTACCACCAAATCTGAGTACCTCACAGCTGCCCTCGAATCTTTGCATTCTCCTTACATTCCTAAGGGACTAAAAACTGCTACAAGCTCTGCTTTACAGGTAAGGAGGCACAGAGATGTCACCTCTTCACTTGCCTAAATAATGATGAGAAATCCTAGAGCAGAATCAGAAATCAAACCTGAGTCTCCCAATTGTCTTCCTCAAAGAGCTACTTCAGGGGTTTCCTGCCCATGGAGCCAAGTAGCACATAGTAAGAGATTGCAGTGATTCGAGGAAAACTGTAAGGAATCACAGCAGACTGGGATCTGTTACATTTGGGAGCAGTAGCATAATGTAGCAGGATTGGAAACTCCTTTCCCCCATCTGTCATGCCTGGAGTGGCATTTACGCAGATAGATCTCTATGCCAAGGGGTCATGTTACAGCCCAGTTCTCTGCTAACCATGTTACTGCATGTTTTTGTCTCACCTGTGTACACAATTCCAACCCATGTTACAGCTCAGAAGGCAAATTCCTTGCTAAAACAGAGTTTGACCTCATGTATACCAGTAATAATGACCACTATTGCAGCACAATTCCCAGGCAGGTTCAGTTTTCTGTGCAGAGGGGACTGCTCACAGTAACAAAGACCACCAGAGTGAGGTGTGCACTGTAAACCTCAGGAATGGGGGGGGTTGTGATGATATGCTGACCTATAAATTTTGCAATATCCTTTTAGCCAATTGCGGGATTATTACTTCTTGCCTACTTTACCTTCTCCTCCTTGTCCTGTGCTTGACTCCTGAGTTGAGAAGCACAACAGATCAGGTGTTTGGGTGCTGGCAAAGCACTTGGGAGACCTGGAATCAATCTTTGCCTGCTGCAATCCTTCGCATGTTGGGTGAACCCCTTAGGGTATGTCTGGACCAGGTGAACTAAGTGCCTGAGAAGTTCTACATTCCTGTAGGCAACAGCTGGATAAATTAACCCAGGGAGAACATGGCATGACTACCTCCTGAAGCTTGTCTCTTGAAGAGGTTGCCTAGGCTGCACAGATGGCTCAGCTACCAAAGCAGTTGGTGAACCCCTGCGGTTAACAACCCTCATCATTAAGGTAAATTAGTACCAACACAGGAAGTTTTAAATTAAAAATAAGCACATCAGATCACTCTATATGTCTGTCTAGTCTAGCATCCTCTCTTCATCAATGGTCAATAGCAGATGTTTAGAGAAAACCATATGAGAAAGGCAAGCACGTAGTCGTAATTCTCTTGCCAGGCTGTGGATTCTGTAAAGCTTCCTAGAATCTTGCTGTTTAATAGCACTTAATAGATCTGTCCACAACTTTGTAAAAATCATTTTTCAAAATCTATTTTAAGCATCCATAGCACTGTTGGCAGCAAGCTCCAGGATTTATTTATGCATTTGATGAAGTGTGTCCTTTTGTCAGCTTTGAATCCGCCACAATGTAACTTTATTTTATGCCTGTCTTCTGCATAATCCTGCCACGTGACCAAACAGTGTGGAAGTCACCAAGAAACTTTTCAGGCTGGCATCTCATCTACAGCTTCATACCTGTGCAACTGTTGTGGTTATGCATATGTGTAAAGGGAAGGTTGTTTTTCACTTAACCAAGTCCATACCAGTATAACTCACAGGTTTAAATAACATTACAATAGCCTGAATATGTTTGCCAATGATTTAAATCTTCTCTCTTCTTAGAAGTGAAAGCTTTGCCGAGGTAGAGCACTGATATGTGAGTGTGACTATGCTTTCTCAGAAAGCAGGTGTAGTCAAAAAAGCTTGTCTTTCAGCCACCCCTTTGTACAAATGCTTCTCCAGCACCAGTTAGTTTTACCAGGGAGATGCTAATGCTGTGTTGAGGCTGTGCTCTGTACCGGCCTGTAACTCAAAGGCAGAAAAGAGGGCTTTGCTGTAAGAGTGATGTCAGCAAGGCAAGCTCACCACTCTTTGCTGTCCTGACCCATACATAAGCCAACAGAGGTCTTCGGTAATCCAGTCTTTGGGGCAAAACCAGCCTGACAAAATGCAAAGCTATGCCTCAAGTCTTTTGAAAGAAAAAGCACAAATATCCTCATGAGGTCTGAGGAGTCTCCCTGCCCAGTACCTGTACTAATGGCATGAAGCTCACTGAAGGCCTGTGCCTATGATTTGCATAAAAAGCCATGTCCCCAAGGCCATATCAGAAAGTCTGATAAAAGACTTCATTTTTCAGGAACCCTTGAGTTTCTGTTAAAAGCAGTGAGAGAGATTATGAGCTCTGCTCATTTGAAATTCAAGTCATTTACTTAGGAGTCTAAATATGGAATTGGACTTTTATTTTATGATATATTGGCCTTTGTCTTGGGCTGTCGTAAAGCAAACATGATAAGCTAACAACCGGCATAAAATTTTCGGTTACTTTCTAAATGTTACAGCAGCAGAGAACCAAGCAGAATTACTGAAGGGTCAAAGGCATAGATTAGACACATCATTAAGGAGTGCTAAGAGTTACTGATAAGTTCTAGTGTCTTTGTTTTATTGCTTCCCTGTCTCAGTCAGATCTGCAGACACCCTGATTCATGTTTAATTGAACAACAGCTTCATTGTGAAACCTGCCATTCTTAGCTCCAGTATAGAAAATACCTTTAAAAACACCACCCCCGCCTTCTAACATTGTAGAGACAAAGAATTACAGCTCATCTGCCATAGGATATACATTACAAGTGGCATCATCTTCCTTAGGTCTCGTTTTCTCCATCATACATGGTGTGAAAAACAGAAGTCTGGGGACCTGAGTGCTGCACGTGTCTCTGTATGGAAGGTCTGCCTTGCACCAGCAGTAGGCCCTCTCCTTCCCCCACCACTCCTTCATGCCTGTTGTGTGTGTGCTTTGGTCATGACCAGCAACTTCTGGGCCTCTGTTGTCCTGCAGACAAGTGATACACTGTGTGGAGTGACCCTAACTTTGAGTTCCCAAAGCTCTGCCTATGCTCTGGACTGTACACAAGCAAACATTTCCCAAGAACAAGCACACAATGAAGCATATTCTGCTTCTGCTGTCCATGGGCTGCAACATTTGCTACATATGATCAATTGTATATATTCGATTGCTCTCATATAAATAAAAAGGATTAGCTGGCTCTGCAGAGCATTTGGCCTACATTTCACCATTTTGCTCCTGAAGCCAAGCTGGATAGGAGTGTGAAAAGAAGAGCTTGTGAAAGCCCTGGTGTTGACACAGTTATGTCAGGAAAAAAAAATTGTCTCAATACCTAATTTCATTTTAAGGGATTTGGTGCTCTTAGCTGTGGCTTTCTCTGCTGTACTGGCAAGCCCCACCTCGAATAGATCATGCGGTGCAGAGATGGTAGGGTACACAGTCCAGCTGGGCTGTGGCTCCAGCTGTATGGTGCTCATGCCTATTCAATCTAGGTAGTAGTCTGGTGTCCTTGGTGCAACTCCTAGGAGAGGTAGGCATCTGTTGCAAACTTTAGACTTGAGGAGGACACATGAGAAGCTTTTGACCTGCCTCTGATTTCACATACTGCATTCACGTGCTCAAGAGTGCATTATTCAATTATTCAATTTCAGCATAGGCAGCACAGTGCAGTGGAAGATGCAGTGGTTTGGAGGAGTGGATGGTCCTTTAGATCAGATGACAGATGCAAACGCCAGCTCTAGTGTCAACATAAAGTTAAGTCACCAGAGTGACCTAAATTGACATAACCAAGCTAAAAGTGACAGTTCAGTACAGATAAGCTCTTCATTTTTAGGTTGCTTATAGATTGGCCTGTGTGAGACACAGCATCTGACCTAGCAGCCCATTCCACTACCTGGGTAAGGATTTGTCTGGCTCTGTCTTTTTTTGTCATTTTTAAATTCCTCAAGACTGTTAGAAGGAGGCTGGAAACTTCCTGGACCGGTGACACCTTCCCTCCTCCTCAGGGTTTTAACCTTTAGTCATTTTATTTTCAGCCAAAATTGCTGAAAGCTCTTTCCTCCCAATCTGTGCACTAAAGATTATGAAAAGCTAATGATAAAAGCTAAAACTCATTTGCTCAGAAAGAATAATTCTACCTCTCTACTGTGGCAAATGAGAAAATTAGGCAAACTAATGCATTTGTCATAGACTCAGTTGAATATGCTGTTTTATTCAGCTTCATGTAATAAGGGTCCAGGCATAGGTCCCCGAGAGGTTAATAACTCCAACACTGTTTCTACAGAGCTTTTCATCTACAGGGCTTTTCTTTTGCAGGACTTTTCAGAGCACTGTAGTTTTCCAGATGGAGGACTGGCAGCCTGAGAGAAGATCTATACCCATAGGATCCTGGCAATAGAGAAGGTGGGATGGGTGGGTATCTACGATTATTGCAAGAGAAGATCATGTCTATAGACCTCTATCTGACAACTGTGCTCAGCTCTGCTGTGGACCCTGTGAGCTTTGGCCAGATGTGTCTATGAGTTATGGTGCCAAACATACTTTAACTATAATTTGATTTGGGAGTTGTCTAGCAAACATCTGTCTAGTGTGACCAAGGCCCAGTCACTTTTCACATTTCTCACTTTCTGCCTTAGGAAAAAGTAAGAAGTAGCGTTTCTTGTCCTTAGTATTGTGTTATGATCCAGCACTGACAAACTGCTTAGATATGTATGTTCTGAATGTTACTGATGAGCCCAGAATGCAGAGACAGTCCAGCATGGTAAGCCTGGTCTGACATTTGAGACTTAAATAAGTTTCAAATTAAGACTAAAATATTTGAGAGTGAATTATCTAGCCTATAGAGACTATTCTCCATTTTTCTGTCTTGCTCATTTTTATGTTTTATTCCAAAGTGTATTTGAATCTCTCTGCACTGCCCAACCTCATTCTGCCATTTGAGTGGGAGAAAAGAAAAGGCTAAATTTGTGGCTTATATATGAAGAAACCTTGGAGCTGCCCACCAGATTCTCCTTTTGGCTCCTATGGAGTGCCTCCTATGGAGGCTGGGACCACACTGTAAAGCTCGCAGGCTTTGGTATTCCTGTGCTAACTGCTTTGCTGGCATGTTGAGGTAGACAAATGGACTCACTCTATGTCCTGAAGAACTAGGCATAGCAGTGACAATAAGAGGTTAGGAGAAATTTGCATTTATGCTGATGTAATAATTTCAGGCTCCTGGAAAGGTATGGAGTTTTCCCCTCCTTTTTTTTTTAAACTGCTATAGACCAAAGCTGCATCCCCAAGAAGGCAATGACTATTGTTTTGCACAGAAAGGCATGTCTGTTGGAGGAAAATAAGATAATAAAAAAGTAGTTTTCTAAAAGGAAAATTGGTTTCAATGGAAAACATGTATCCAACAAAATGCCTGGAAAATTTGACTGCAGCAAATTTCTGACTTTATGTTTGAGTCAAAGATAAACTATCAGGCTGACTGAAGAAGTAATGGAATGAAATTATACTGTTTGTGTTATGCTGGAAGGGCATAATAAATGATCCCTAGACTGCAGTCTCAAAGAACTGTGGCATTTTCATGAATTTTCTACACAGTGTTGCTTGGAGCCAGACAAGACACCAGCCAGCTCACTCTTCCTGTCTTGCTTCTGCTGTTTGAGCCTGTTGCAAAGCCAGATACGTAGAGATAGAAAAAAAGTACAGTGGGGCTAGATCTGCAAAAAACATTTCTAGTGGTGGTAGAATTTTCGTGGAGAGAAAAGCTTCTTACCTGAATGCTTATTTATGTCTGGCCTCCCCCACTTCTACTCCTGGCCCTTCTTTTGGATGATTCCAAACAAGTTCCTTCTCTCTCTTGAATGGCTTTCTTGCAAAGGAAAATGTAAGGAAAACTCATTTAAGTGAACTAAAGGCATGAATTTCAAATAGGTGAGTCAACTGCATTAAAGTGGACACTTTTAGTAAGAACAAAGGTGGGCTAAATGAAACGTTCTTCTTAAGTTAAAATGCTGACATGCAGCTTCAATGGGATTAATTAATTTTTTAACAGTTTCGCTAGCTTGCAGAGTTCATTCAAATTAGGTTCTGGAGTGTCTCCATGTAGGTAAACCCATAGGTTCTGCTACTGATGAAATGGGGACTTCACTGCCTTAGAAAAGCAATGCTGCCAGACTCAGTTCACTAATACCTAGAAAGCACTTTGTTCTGTGGGAGGCAGGAGGCCAGACATGTGTAGTTCTCTCTCGTGAGTGCAGCAGACACAGGCTTTGAGCAGCTCCACGTGACTCTGTGTGAGGCTCCCAGCCACAGCCCTCTCCCAGCCACCTGCCAGCTAGGAAGGACAGTGCCATCACCTGCATGGAGCCATATCCGAGGTGGTAAAACATTGGTTCTGCTCTTTCTTCTGCCACCAGCTTCCCATGAACCACATGTACCTACCAGCTAGAAATGGGGCCATAACAATGTATATGCATTTACTCTTCAATGTGCTTTGAAGTCAAGAGGAGAGAGGGGGATTTGCAGGCTTCTTTTGAGTGCCTGATGTGGGTCACTTTCCTGTGCCATTTAATTATGGGAACTCAACTGCAGCAGATTCTGGAAACATGATCCCTAAGATAAAACATGGAAGAACTGAAACAGCAGTATCTGCCCACTGCTTCAGACTGTCAGTTCAGAGGCAGGTCAAAGCCTCCATGACCTGAACAGGGTTGTCAGGATAAGGACAGCTGCTCTCAGTCATAGGCACCCAGTGGGCCTAAGTGGGGGCCAAAGTTACATTAAACAGCCACACTGCTTTCAGAGTCACATGAGACCTACTGACATGCATTTTCTAAGAGACTGATGGCATTTAAAGCTCTTCAAGTAAACTATTTGCGTTTATAACAGGATAATCATCCCACTGCTTACTGTGGGAATCAAGCCACTGATCACCATCCCAATAACCAAATGTTTGCCATCTCAAAAACATTCTCCTGGAGAATAAAACACACATTTTTGTCATTAAATTCTGTCTCATCAATAATGCTGGGACAGATTCTCTTAGAAAGGTATCGGGTTTAAGAAAGCAGCCATCTTGTTAACCACACCAGTCTCTTACCAGATGGCACTTTGAATACAATATAGACCAGCACCTTTGCTATCCAATCCATTACGCAATTAATTGGTGCTTATAAATTAAGTATGTGCCTAGCAGAATGTGTCTGTCCATGTGGCAAGCCTCATGCAGCAAGGACAGACTGTGGGTCAGTGAGTCACCACAGGTGACATGGAGGCCACCTCAGCTGGTTGTTTCACCTGAAAAATGAGAGGCAATTCCCATGTGCTAGGAGGCTGCATCCAAAGAAGGCATTTAGGGTCAAAGATTCAGAGCTCTTCACGTACTCTTATGTTATAGGCTAGTATGTTGTCTGGTGGTGTCAACACGTGGGTGACTGCTCAAAGTACCACCGTGACAGTAAGACAGGTACCTCGTGCACCAGGTAAACTACCACATGTACACTGAAGTTTATGGTTCACTTGTAGCTGCACACCCCATGGGAAGGCTGATCTGTCGGCCCCCTGAGGCTCGTGGTGACTTAAACAGCAAGACCAGGGACAGCTTTTAACCCTCTTGTTGAACCATGATGAAATGCACCAGTGGACGGGCCAGTGCAGGCTCCAGCTGTGCTTGGCGTGCCCGTGAGACCTGCCCTCACCTCTGCACAGGTGTTGGCCTCTAAAGCTCACTCAAGTGAACTCGCAGAGGCTGAGATCACACCACCAAACTGGAGGGTGAGGTGCAACGTGCCGGATACAAACTGCTTCTCCAAAGTGAGACATAGATTAGGCTGGGGACTACACCCAGTTTACTTAGCTGTCAGTGTACTCCCTGGCTTGGGAAATCCCTAGGCAGCAGACTGGCACCTGGGAAGTCACATTGGTTGCTTGTACTTGGCTCTTTTTCTAAATATTTGGTACTGACCACAGCTGGAGAAGACACACTGGATTGAATGGACCTTTGGTGTGTTCCAAGTGTTGCCGGTCTCATGTTCTTACAGTCACAAAACTAGCTTAGAATAAAACTGGTTAACTAAAACCATTTTGATACTGAGTGTTCATTTGTTAAGTGCTGTGAATATCAGGGAAGAGTAGCTAATCTTTGATTACCAATGGTGACTGTTTTTTCAAAAAGAAATTATGGGTGGGGAGAAAAGGGAATTTCAGTTCCCTGTTCTGGTTGCCTGGGGAATTCTTTTAACATGCAGAAGAACAGATTTGCATGTTGGTATTTTGGGGATATTTCCCATGAGAAAAAAAGTGCAACTCAAAACTCTAGCTGACTTGGGTGTCTTGTCATGGTTATATCCTCCAAGGGTTTGTGTTATTCAGCTGATAAATAAGGTTTAAATAACAGAAAAACAAAGGTACTGCCATCTGTAAATGACAGCACCATCACTGCATGTCCCATTGTTACAACAGACATGATGGTTTCCTTATGGTGTTCACTTCCCTGTGCCTGGCACTTATGGTTTCTTATTCAGCCAGAACTGAGACTTTCTAAGAAATGCCTGATCAATCTATGGACACCAGTGACACAAGTGCCCAGCTCCTGCATGCTGTTGCAGAATGGATTCACTTTGACACAGGTCTGGTACACAGATCTTGGCTATCTCAGCACAAAGACAAAGCAGATTTTCCAAGGTACACAAGCATCTAAAAACACAAACTGAGGCTCATCCAGTTTTTCAAATCATTCACACAGGTCAGGTTCTTAACTCCTATTGATTATAATAAGAAATTATATGAGAATTATAAGGAGAAAAGTGCTTTTTAAACACCTGTTCAATGTGTGTCTGCCTCCTTTGGCCTGTATCCAAATGCCTCTCAGGCAGTGTGATGTGTTGCAGTCAACAGAACTGGTTAAAAGGAAAAAGGGAATTTCAGATTCCAGTGTGGTTACCACAGCACTGAATTTACATCAGGGGAATGAAGACAGCAGTTTCCATCATAGCTGCATATCTTTTGTCATGATAACTGGATGTTCAGGACTTAGATAGATTCTCCAGTGAAAATGTTTCAGTTTTACCTTTAATGTGTCTCTGTGTTGTGGATTATGGTGCAGTGTTGGTCATCCCAAGATATCACAGCAGAACCAGACAACCCAAAGCAAAGTCCATCAAGAAGCCCACAGTGGGCAACAGGCTTTTCAGTTTGCAGAGATATCTACCTTCAGTTAGTAAGAACTTTTAGTGTGAACAATGCTGGACTAATTTTTAAATTATCATGTACATCTGTGAATTGTTTTAGGGAAAGGACCTCCCATGAGGGGAGAAAGGCCTCTGGCAGGCATTGTAAACCACATAGCATCCCACTGGTGTTTGGGAACAAGTTGAACCTTAACTCACCATTCCCATTGCCAGCTCCTGTGTGGTGCTGCTTAGATGGCTAAAGATAGAAATGTTTTTCCACTCTGATTTGTTTTTTCTTTTCAACTCTATTAGACCAGGCCTCAAAATAGTTTTGGGGTTTATTTAGTTCTTGTTCTTTGACTCAGTTTCATTCTGGGTGTCCCAGGCTGGCTGGTGCTGCAGTCAGCAGAGCTCTAACTGGAGCAGACAATCAGGCTGGTGCCCAAATACAACGTACCATCAGAAATCCTATACAGGGTTTATGGTTAGGACTGAGTGGAGAGTGAAGCACTGGTGCACAGTACTGCTATATCCAGTGGGAACTGAATGGGGACCATTTTGTTTGGACCAGCAGGGGTAAAGCCATATCGATCCCCCAGAGTTGTAGCTGACATAGCTGAGCTCACACAGCTGCCTGAGCTTGGTGGCTGTGTACCAGGAACCTGGCTGCTGCTCCAGGTGCCCATTGTCACAAAACACGTGCTGTTCTTCCTAGCTCCATAGCTAGTTTCTGCGTAATGCTGCTTCACTGTGTGGTGATCACTTCCAGATGTGCCAATGAAAATAGAGTGGATTTTATGCAAGAAAGTATTTTCATAATATTTTCTCTGAGATCAGAGTAATTTTTCCCCACATCAGCCAGAAAGAGAAATTCTGAAAATATGCTTTGACTTCTGCTGCCTTCACAAGTCACTTTTGTTTCCATCAGAACAGCATTAACAGCTGGCAAGTCTAACTGTGGCATCCTCCAGAACTCATACCATCCACCAGGAGTATTCATCCCAGTTATTAAACATCAGGCACACAGCATGTTGTCTCTATTGCATCCCCCTTTCCTGTCTCCACCTGCCAGCCAGTCCAGCTCAGAAACCTTCCCTTGTTCTGCTCATAGTCACCAGTTCAACAGGAAGTGAATATTTTTTCTATCACTGAGCATATAGACCACCTTCTGCCAGAATTGGTTAAAAGCCTGCATTAACTGGTCATGGTGGCAGGGAAAAATGATTCAGCTCACGTAGGTTAAACCAAATCAGGATTGAAATGGTTTATTGCTTTATTATGGACATGTAATTAACTGACAATCTGTGATCTATACATTCAGGATCTATGTCAGCAATACAGCGGTTCAACCACAAGGTTAGGCACTTAGAAAACACTAATAAATTCCTGCAAGTTCCTAAACACACTTTTGTAACTAATGCCCAGACACAAAGGCACCGATCCCTCTCTCACTGGCATGGGGGTCGCTTCTGAGAGCAGAGGTCCCCCTGCTTATGCCTCGCTCCCATGGGAGTTGTGGCCACTCCAGCTCTAGGGGTGCCCATGCTACTCCCTACAATCAGCTAATGCACCTGCTGACAAGAAGGCATGCCAGCAGGTCACACACACCTTCCCAGGGTGTGAGTCCCTACATGCTGCACCTCACTGGGTGCTGGCCTCCGATAGTGTCTCATGAATGGGGAGCTGCTGCATCTGATCTCAGTGGAGGTTGTGACGTGCCAGACTGGATTTTGACAGTCTGAGGCCTCTCGTTTCATTCAGCCTTTCAGACCAACTCATTCTTTATGTCACAATTGTCTTTGTTATTCCTTGGTTACTGGTTTAATCCAGTTGATGGCTGCCATCCTCTTTAGCATGATCAGCTGAGGTCTGGTGATTGTTTCTCTCTTAAGCAAGACCAGTTTGGGGTAAATGCCCTCTCAGACACTTTTGGTTTTTCCATTTGCACATGCTGTTTACAGTCACTTATCTATCTTATCAGCAATTGTCTTCCACATCATTTTACTGAGGGTGAGCTATGCAGGCACTCCCACACAACTATCAAACTGATATTAAAGAAAAGAATAGTGGCCAGAATGTCTGGATTCGGAGGAAGGTTATTTCTACAGACATTTACTTTCTCAGTGCCTACCAGTTCACAAATTTTTGAGCTTAGTTACCTCAGTTTGCATAGCTACATATAATTAATCTGTTTGAATGTAATCGTACTCAGAGAACCAATGGCATATGTCTATAAGTCTAATCCCTAATGACCTCACATCTGTGAGGGGGACAAAGAGAGGAAGAAGAAAGACTTGAAAGCTACTTTTGTCATACTGTATTCTGGGAGACTACATACCCTGGTTGAGCCAGGGTTATGTGTAGCAGCCACTGAGTGGGCTTTCTTTCTCCTGAACCTCCCAGTCAGAAAGTTGGAGGACAGTCCTAAGGCAGTGCCCTTCAGGACCAAGAAGCTGGCATGGGGACACAACACTGGCACGTGCCTTGCTGGGACACTGAGGGCAGGTCTCAAGGGTCATGCCTCTCCCCATGGAGGCCTCTCGCAGTCCCAGAGGAGTATAAAATGCCTGCCTACAAAAGGCTCATCATCATTTGTTTGCAGTGGCAGCCCACGAATAGTAACTACTTGAGGCCATTTTGCACACTTCTTACAATTAGCACTTGTTCCTGCAGTCTGAGAGTTGCTCCCTGCCCTGACATGCCTGTCTCCTTCTGCTGCATATCACAGCATCATCCACAGCCACCATCAGAGATGGCTTCTAGATCACATTACCCAAAGTTCCTGCATGTGGCCATCAGCAGCACAGTCTCATTTCCCCTCCAAATGGCACTAATGGGCAGAATAGTCACCAAGCCAGACAAAGCATTACTTTGTTTTGCTCTGTGCTGGGCACTACTCTTTTGCTGCTACACCCTCCTGCTGCTACACCCTCCTGCTCCATAGCGAGACACCTTTCCTTGCCCTAAGTGCTTTCTCCTGGTCCTACAAGGCAGGAGACCCGAAGGAAGCAAAAATCTTGTTGATGGCTATGCCCAAAACCACCTGAGAAAATCAGGATGCTCTTCACATGCTAACTACTCGAGACAGAGAGATAAACCCTTAGCAACTTTCATCTTGTAGGTTGTTCCATCCTAGGTGCTGGTGCACAGCTTTCCCCAGACCTATCCTTCGTCCTGTAGCTAATCTCTTGGACATATATTGCTTTGCACATTTTGTTCTTGGCAGCTTCCAATGTTGCCTCAGGCCCTTATCACCACAAAAAATCAGATCATATAGTGGCAGCCTCAGAGACAGCCTGATTGCTATCTGAGCAGCCAAACAAACAGTAAATCTGAATAAAATTCGGCACCTTGTTGCCTGTTAGTTCTGCTGATTCTGAGGGGATAATTCACAGACACCAAGTAAAATGTATGTACTGAACATGCATGGGGCAGAGTCTTCGGTTGTGTAAAATTGTTGTAGGAATGGTGTGTAACCCTCATGAAGGGCCTTTTGCCCATTTCACATCCTGCATTCCCCAGCCTATTCAGTCATGAGGGTTTGATATCTCTGGACACTGCCAATCCAACAGGACTTCTTTGTGTATTTGTGTGGAAATACAAATGCTTGCAGAAACAGGAGAGTTTCTTGGTGACCCTTGAACAAACACTCATGAAGACAGGAGCTCCTGCAGCTCATCTTCCAGCAGCACTACTAGAGCTCGTAGTGATGGTGTGAGTGTGTGCAGAGGAAGATCATGTTTCTGGGTGGCCATTTACCGTGTAATTGTGATACAGTTATTTAGATACCTTCTAGTTGCTTTCTCCAAACTCATTCTCTGCAGTCATGGGAAATAATGCTGTGGGAGAGTGTATTTCCGTTCAAATCTTCCCTGATTTTAGTATCACCATGAACCACCCTGAATATCCCATGACTGTTTTATTTTGGATGACCCCCTTGCTGCGGCAGAAGGCAAGAAACAGAGGGCCACACCAGCTGCTGCAGTTGCATGTGCCTCGAACTAACCCATGTGGTGCTTTCCTCTGCAGACCAGATGAACTGGATCCTGGCCCATGGATAACACGAGACATTTTATTCAAGGACAGGCTGTCTGGTGAGTAGATTTCATGTTTGGGTGACACCACCACGCACCCATACATAATTCCAGAACTGCTGCCCTCTCTAGGGTAGTATACCTGGGCTGTAAATTGCACCCAGGGCATTAGAAGGAGAGTTGGTTCAGCTCCCCAATGGCCAGTGCAGACTGGGCAGCCCAGCAGCTGATAGAAACAGACTAGCTGATGAGAACAGAACTGCACTGAGGTTTGGAGAGTTAAAAATGGGTGGTTTTTTACTTCAGCAGTGCTCCTCTATTTATTGGCTTGATTGTAATCACAGCTGCTTTAACTTGTAACTGATACTGTCCTCCCTGCAGCGTAGATGATGTTCGCTTGGGTATCAGATACTGCTGTCTGTGTTTGCTTTTGTTATCACCCACCATCAGCAGGTCTCTTTAAAAGACCAGCTCTGACCAGACACTAAGGAGAAAAGAGAGATTCCAGTTATCCTCTTCCCTGTAGCTGACCAGCTCCTTCCCATCACATAAACACCACTGAAAGCTGATTCTCCTAACCCAGAATGCAAATCCATGTGGCACACCTGGCTCCCTTTGATCATGTATCATAGAGCATTCAGCAAACCAGACACTTCCAATTAAACACACACAGCCTTGCAGGCACACAATCTCTATACCTCTAACTCACAAGCCTTCATGGCTTTGAGAAGTCTGGCTGTATGCCTAAACCTAAGGAGGCCATGCTCAGCCATGAGTGGTGGTGTGACCTTGAGGGTATCTGGCCTGTCTGGATCTAGTATGAGTCCAGTAAGTTAGGGCTGACACCCTAAAACAGCAGGGGTTTCAGTTGCTTCAGGAGCTGGTTCTGGTTTGTAGCCAAGGATCACTTGGAGAAGGGTGCCACACTATGACTTGTCTCCTGACTGCTAGTTTTAATGGCTTAGGGAGTGTGGGAGACAATGGTGGCCACTTCTTGAGACCTGAGAAGAGCATGCTGAGGTTGGCTGGGTGGTAGGGGGGTTATCAATTCCAGGCTTGATCATTCTTGCAGGTAACCTCCAGAACACGCACCTGATAGGTGCTACCAAGGAAAGGCCTGTTTTATACGCATTCATTGCAATTCCCCCATCTCAAAAAAAAAAAAAAAAGGAGGGTGGAGTCAAAGTTCAGAGAAGGTATCAGTAGCTTAGGGGTGAGAAAATACGTGGAATACAATATTGCAACCCAACAGGAAAATCAGAGGTAAATCTAAATATGCTTGGATTTACGGATGTATGTAAGTGTCCTGTAACAATAGCATGGGACAAGGCACAGGAGTTAACTGTGATCACAGAGCAAACCCAAACCCCTGCGGGCCGGGCCGGGGGTGCGGCAGTCGCGCTTGTGCTTGTCCTGAAGGTCACCCCGCAAGGGCGGCTGCGGCCGCCGTGCGCGTCAGTCGTGTCCCCCCCGCCCGCCGCTGCAGGGGACGG
>WEIV01028615.1:4678-49089 GCA_013390005.1 Calyptomena viridis | reverse complement strand
CCCTCTCCTCTCGGTGTCCGGTGGGGCCACGCGGGTCCCGGCGGGCGCTGCCCCCCGAGTGCGACTCCAGGTGGGGCCGGGGGTGAGGCAGGGTCGGGCCGACCTTGTCCGAGGGCGCCTCGTCCTTGGGTCTCCTTCCTTTCCCAGCGGCTGGCCCGGCCCGGGAGCATCGCCGTCGGGGGAGCCTGACCTCCCAGCCCTCATCTGCCTTAAACTTCACAGTGGCTTTTTCTCTTTTTTTTGTGTATTTTCTCTGGATAAATGAAACTGAGCGAGTTTTACTCCGTCGGGAGAGAGCAATTGACTTTTAATGTCTCCGCAAGAAGGCAATGGCTCTTTGTGCATTCCTGATTAAATGTTTATGATGTATTCACTGGGCGCTGTACAAATAGCGTTTAGACTAAAGAGGCTTTTAACACTTTCTTTACGCAAATAGACAGTCTTCCAATTGCTGCCAACCACAGCTGGTGTTGCCACCCTTGCGATGTTCAATTCAGCTCCTGTTGTAATGGATCAGCCGGAGATGCTACATCCAGAGCTGCCAGCTCTGGCGGGTGGACTAGAGCAGGCATCTGCCGTATCTTTACGTGAGCAGAATTGGGTTGTGGGTGCGCATGGATAGGTATTTTCTGCTCCTGAGGCACCAGGCAACTGCGCAGTGCTTCAAACGCGGAGGCTGAACCAGGTCCTTCTCCCAGAGTGCCCGTACCTATCTGCCTGGGACTGATTTGCATTTGCTGAGTCGATCTGCAGGCTGATGATCGGATTCTTCTGTTATAAGCCTACCTGTTGCAGGAGGCTTTCGCGTTCAACCCTGTGGTGATTGATTGCTAGACCCACTGCGTATTTTCTGGGACCTCGGAGTGGTTTTGACCTTTAAGGTGTCTTTGGCGTTTAGAGCATCCTGGCTGGGAACCTGATTAAATAAGCTACCTCCCAGCGTCTGCCTTTTGATGTTACAAAACTCAAAGGCATTACGCTGCAGACAACAGCATTAGTGTTTGGTTTGTTACAACAGCACCTCCTATGACTGTGCTCTGGAAAAAATTTCCACACGTCCCTGACGTCACGGCCATTTGCTTTACGCTGCCTGGATACCAAAGAGTGCTTTAACTCCTGGTGCACCACGTTACTTCACCCAGCTCTGCCCTCCAGCTCTGGCTACCTCCTCTGCCTCCGGTGCACATGAAAGACGAGAGAGGATGGATTACCTTTCTGACAGTGTCCTCAGTCTCTGTGTCGCTGGCTGTCTCTCCTGCTCGCCTGTCTTTCATAGACTTTAAACGACCAGAACCGCCAGCTTTCATTGTGAGGCTTCTCCAATAATGTAGCTTTTTTTTACGATGGGGATGATACTTCTACGTACTGCTTCCTCCCCTTCCCTTGTAGCTTGTCACTTCAAGTCCTTCAAATAAACCACATCTGTTTTGTTTGCAATTAGATGAGGACTGTCTGAGATCAAGCAAACTTGCTCTCGTACTCTTTGGCCTCTGCTTGTTTCTGCAGCCTGATTAGCATATAGTTCCTTGGCATGGGCTGGCTTACCCTTGTAGGCAGCCTGGTGATGCATACTATGGCATGTTACTGTGCAGTTAATCAGTTGAGATAACCATTGTAAACTGGTAACTGATACCCAGAGTCTAAGCCATGCTGCATCTCCAGTCTCTTCTCTGTTCTTCCCACCCCCTGCACCCCCTCCCCAAGATTGTTCTAGATAATCCCTTTAGACCAAGACTGCATTCAATCTTTCATTGTTATGTAATTCACTCTTCAATTGGTATGACCAGTGCCAGAGTGCCTTTGTAGGCACACAAGGCTGGTAAATGTGCAGTACTGTGACATGTTATGAGTACTTTCCTACATTAGAGATGGAGAACTGGAGTATTCAAGTTAATTTGGGGCCTGAATTCTGTTCTGTTCCTGCTCCTGTTGGAGGTGTTAGCCTGAATTACTAGGAGAGATCAGGCTTTAAAATTGCTTGTAAACCTGAATTAAATATTTACTGTTGCTGCTCCTAAAAATAGCTTTGAACCCCTGAACTGCACACCCATAGCTTTTTGCTGTTGGGCACTTGGATCACTGACAGTCTTGTCAGCTGCGAGAGCCTGCGACAGTAGTGCTGGGTCTGCCAAGGGATCCTTTAAAATATAAGGGAATGTGGTTTAGTCTTTTTAATCCCAAGTCCTGAATCACAGATTTCTAGGTTTTCAGGGGATTGTTCTTCCTGCCTGCCCAAACAACTGGAGTGACTTATGTTTCCTGTCTGCATCAGGGCATAATCTCACTGTTACACACATGTCTTTGCAAGATCTGAATTCTTGCAAGGAAGTGGCAAAGGTTGAAAATTCTGTCCTGAAATGTGACTGCTGTGAGGGCTTGATTTGATTCCTCTTTCTGTTTGTTTTCTCTTGCAGTTAAGATCCTTCTCTTCTATGTCATCTTCTACGGTTGCCTGGCAGGTATATTCATTGGGACCATCCAAGTGATGTTGCTCACTGTCAGTGAATTTGAGCCCAAATACCAGGATCGAGTGGCACCTCCAGGTAACTAAATAGGAGGCCCATGTTTGACTTGGTGCAAGCTATTCTGGGGAGGCGGGGTTGGTTACTCACCTCAAGAAGGAGGATGAAATAAGCATGTTGTTGCTGCAACACATATTTGTAGGGGGTGGGTATGTTCTCAGCCTTCTGTGTTAGCAGTACTCGGGCTTGAAGGCAATCCTGCTAGAATTAAAGGTTGCATCACATGAAGGATGTCTCCTCTCTGAGAGGAGCTTGAATCTGGTTTGCTTTTCCCTTCTCCTAAACTTAAGCGATGGAGTGAGGCTAAGAAGCTTCACTTTTAAGAACTGGATGTATGAGGAAGCTAGGTTCAGTTTTTCTTTCTTCATAGCCACTCTGTTCATATGGGAGGTGAAGGGAGAAAGGTAAAATGTTGGCTTTATTGGTGGAACTGGTGAGTGCCAGGCAGAAGAGGACAATGCCAGTTCTGGGTGTGCTTACTGAATTGTATTATCCAACACTAAACTACAGTGTGTGATCTGGAGGTGGGGTAGCCTTCACTAGTGGGTATTTCAATTGACTGTGTCATGGGAGGTTAAAGGTGGGTCTTGTAGTTGCTAATATATGGCCTGTCTTTACTAGACAAAAAAAAATCTCTGCTCAAAATGATTGCCTTAGCAGTGTCTGTGGCCAGCCTGCCCTGGGTAGGGGCAAATGGAAGTGAGTAGCCCTTGCTGCAGGTTCCCTGCTCCGCCTGTCCAGGCTGTGCTGCGCTATCCGATCCCTGCTGCAGCCAGCGGCGGCTCAGCGCGCTGGGGAGCTGCGCAACTGCTGCTTTCCCACATTACAAATGACCTTGAGGCTGCCTGGCGCTGGGGATCCTAACGATCTGTCTCCAGTTGCTCTGTAAAACAGTTCAGAAGCTTTTAATAACAGTGGTATTTAAGTGACAATTGTGAGGCTGATGGCTTGTAGCCACAGAAGTTGGCTCTGGTGCTGCATTGTGTCTTGCAGCCCTGCTGTCTGCAGTGCTGTGATTCTCTGCCCTAAACACAGAGAATGAATGTCACCATCACCAAGTGGTGTTATATCTCAGCAAAGCATCATCTTTCGCAGAAATGCTTTTCCACCAGCACTTCTTAAAGACAGAACAGAAACTGGAACTTGTGTTAGTGTGTGTCACTTCAGGTACCACCATGGCTGGGGTAAATGCTGCCTTAAGCACTGAAAGTGGCTCTTTTTGTCTCTGCAGCAGACCCTGGCATTTGCAGGAAAGACTGTCACTGATACTGCCCAGAGCCATTAGCTACATCTGAAAAGCCAACATGGCTAATGGTGGGGTAGTTGTTATTAAATAATGTGTTTTTCCCCGGCTGAAGTCCAGTGGTCTCACCAGACATGAAATAATTAGCGAAGAAGCCCATGGATCTTGGGCCTCATCCAGATAGACCTGCTGTTTAGCCAGATGTCATGTAATTACTCATTCTAGATAAACTGTTCACTTTCTCTGAAACAGCCATTTACAATTCTGATTTCAATGCATCTCTGGTAAAATTTCTATGAAAGATTTCAGTCTGCAGAGGACTTATTCATCTCTTAATTGCATACTGCACCAGTTTTTATGGGGCTTCCTTTTTAATGAAAAAATTGAATTTCAAGATGCTCTTGTATGTACTGTGGAAATCAAAATGGAGGAACAATGAAAATGTTGTCAGGAATATTCGGTAATAGGCTTTCAGGACATGTGCTGAAGTAAAGGGGAACAAAAACCAGCTCCTTGAATATATGGCAGTGGGCAGCCAGTAAAAAAGGAATTTGAACCAAGCTGCAATGTCATATGCATACAACTTCAAGGAAATAATTATTAGATAACAGCACTGGGTCCTTTTGCAGGGCATCATGCGACAGATCTTTCTACAGATGTGGACAAGCTGGGTGTAAGGCATGGTGAAGACTGGCTCTTATGTTCAGTATGTTCCTTGTGCTGTAGCACAGCAGCCATTAGACAGAGTCAAAAATAGCCCTTTGATGTGGGCTTTCAGAGAGATGGACACAGTGGTGAGTTGCTGCACTGCTGTCTTTGAGAGGTCAGCAATCCCTGTATTCCCCTGCTGTGCAGGATTCTCCTCTGTGCTGCAAGCACAAGTGCTCTTCTGACAATGAAGAACATGTGGCCATGTTCACTGCTGCACTTGGTGATCATCAAACTTGAAATTCTTGTGATCTGAGATAGCTGCAGATGAACTATATAAAATAGGATGTTGTGCAATTCTAACTCCTGGTTCTTGTGGGAAAATTTGCAAGCCAAGTAAGTATATTGGCAGCTTGATACAGCCCTGGATTTTCCAGGAAACCAGAAAACCTGGTTTTATTCTTTAACGTTAGAGTTCTCTGTCCTTCTTGGGTATATCACTGTAGTGTTGACATAGGATGTCTGAGGAGGGAAGTTGTTTCCCCTTTCTGGATTTGCAAGAGAAAATGCTGTAGAGGCTGCTATAATATCATTCTTGGTCTGAAATACAACAGATTTCATAACAGGAATAGAACCTACACGGTGTTTTATTGAGTTATTGACATGGGTATAACATTGAAAGCCATAAAGTGCTATTTTTGTAGACATTGTCATTAATATGGTAATTGGTTTCTGCACTGAACACAACAGGAATGTTATACAGGGCTTCAGGGTACACGGCTTTCAATATAGTACTCTTGCCCTTTTGTCTTGAGGTGGGGGAAGGATGGTACAGTTCACCTTCTTGCTCAGCCCTGCCACTGTGACCACCCCACCTCCCAGTTCCACATGTGCCGAAGGCTCGGGGTCTGCTTTAAGCACAGAGGACTTACTCTGCTAATAGGGAAGGATGAGGATATTGCCTCCTAAACAGTGTACTGCATGCTTAAAGAATAATCCTCCATTCTCCTCTTCCCTATCCCAGTATAAATTGGGCTGTGTATCCTGCCATCTTGTGGTGTGCATTCCATGGAACAGCACCCATCGCCTCTGTGGGGCTGGTGGACAGAGTTCACTGCTGCCTGAGGCACTTTGTAAGGGGTGGCTGGAATCCCTGCTCAAGATGGGGATTTCAGGTGTCCCTGCTTCAAGTGCTGACCGGGCAGTGAGTGTGTCATGGAAAAGCCTGCTCCCCTTGTGTTCCTCCTTTGGCTTATTTAGCCTGGAAAGCAGCAGGAAGGTGGCAGAAAGGCCTCGGAGCGTGTGCTGCCTCCTGTGATGACACACTTTGATTCTATCTCTTGTCATCTCAGCACCTATGCTTGGAAAAAATCTCTGAATCTGAAGCTCCAGGGATGTTACTGTCAAGCAGGTTTAGCTGCACTTACAGAGTACTTGCACCTGCTTTTTGCACTTTGGGGATGAGGTAGAGAGTGGCTGGAAGCCTGATATGGAGGCTTTTAAAATCCATCCTCACTTAGTGAGCAGGTGGGGGGAGGTGGGGTGTAGTCATCGCTCGGTTTTGTCATCTGTGTCATCCCAGGACTGTTCAGACTTATTCTGAACCAAGATTACATGGTACATAGAAGTGATCATTGTATCATAAAGCAAGAGAGATGACTACAGACTTGTACAACCATTCCTAATAACAAGCATGACTTCCCACTTTTAGTTTCTTCCTCTTCACCCTCAGGACACCATTCTTGCAGCTTAGAATGGTAAAATCTATGTGGAAAGCTGTTTTTTAAATGAACTTGAATAAATGTGATTTTAATCTGCAACAGTGTTTTGGAAATTGAACTGTAGCTGAAAAAACCCAATGACTTTATGTGGATTTTCTTAGCATTTCATTATCCTTGTATGTTCACGGTAAGCCAACAGAAAGTAGTGTCCATTACCAAGTCATCATTTATGTGGACACTGTCAACCAACTGAAGATGGGAATCATATTTCCCAGCAAGGAACTTTCTCAAGAGAGACAATTGCAGCAATTTTCTAGTTTGTTAGTATTTTAGCAATAAGTTACTTGATCCTTTCCTGTGGAAGGAAGAGCATCACCACACGTGACACCATTGTGCACCTTTCTGGAAACAGCATGAGAGGTTGAACTGTGTCACACAGATTGTAGTCTGAGGATGGGGAGAGGGTTTAGACTCCTGGCTGTGAAAGGACTTGAGGCTTTGTTTATTTTCTCCCATGGGACTTGCTTATGAATGGCTTCATGTGCATGAAGCCCCTAAGAGCTTCATTCATGCCAGTAACTTACTGGAGCCACATACTTCCTTGGATGTCTAGCAGCCTATGGGAGGTAGCACTGGAATGGCTCAGCTTTCTGATGTTTTTCTTGTCCCTACTTGCTTCAGTTATCTAGTGGGGGAATGTTCCAGAGCTGAGTGTTCTGCAGAGGTTACCTCCTGTCATCATACAACACACTTGGTTTTTCACACAGGATTGCTTAAGAAGAATTCAGTGATAGTGCTGCTCTGATAATAGTACTGCAGCTTTTATTTTGGCTGAGGGATGTACAGATGGAAAACAATGAAGGAAGTAATAGATCGGTGCTTGGGGATCTGCATCCAGTCAGTTGCAGGCATGTCAGAAGGGAGGTTGTGGTGGAAACCAGTAAGGTAATAACTTTATCCAAATTTAAGAAGTATTTTTCATGACAAGTCCTTCATCTTTTTGAAGATTCACTTCCTTGCTTCATAAATGAGAATATTGATCTCCACTTTGCTTCTGTTCTAAACAAAGACAGCACCAGTATACCAAAGCCTGGTCTAGTCTGGTTTATCTGAGTACCTGAAAATGCCCCCAGTTAGGCAAAAAGCAGCCCAACTATGGCCAGAAGTTACCTGGCAGGAATGGTGGTTCCCTTGTGCTGACCCCTGGAACAGCTGTATGGTGGTACGGCCTGGGGTTCAGTGCAATTCTTTGAACACTGCCAAGACAGGGCTTCTTTGGGATGGAAGTCTGTTCTCCCAGCCAAGTGACTTGTCCCATGGGCAGAGGGCTGGTTTTGGACTGTACCCATCAGGCTATTCTCCTCAAGAGAGAACAGGGATATTCTACTGCATGGCTTTTGCAAGCCACAGGGTGTGTATTGCTGACCTTCATTTCACCTTTGCCATCCCTGTGTGGGTGACCTTACATATAACCTTGGCCAAGACAGGAAATGGAGGTAGGGTGGTCTAAGCAAAAGCTTAACTTGCCTGACCAAAGCTTAACAAGCCTTAACATGCTTTCTTGATTTTTTTTTTTTTTTGTATTTATACACTTGAATGGCACATCTGTAACTTGAGCTCTGGAAAAGGCAGAGGAGAGTACCCAAGGTCTGCCCTGCCTCTGCTGCAATTCCAGACAGCCACTTCAGGTGACTCTAAGCCTGTTGCTTCCCAGCTGAGTGGTAACATGAGAAGGCTTGGCAGGATGGAATTGGAGTCCCTTACTAAAATTGAATCCAACATATTTATTCTATATATAACTGTGTGAAGCAAGAAAAGAAGAAATTGCCTGAAAAGGGGTTGAAAACCACTGGCTTTGGGGGGTAGTATGTAATTCTCAACCTGATCCATCTGTACAAGAGGGAGTTTTGAGCAGTTAAAGCTGCTTTATGGAGTAAAACTTGAAACACCCGAGGTCCTTGCTGGATGTCTTGCAATCTTTAGCAACAGGGAGCTGCGATCAGGGGAACAAAGCTAATCTTTGTCCTAGGTTACAAATTCCAAGTTAGTGGGTAGTGGGAGGGGGTGTAGGGGGAGTGGTGAGTTGGTTTAAGGAGGGACTGAGCAGAAACGCTTAACTGGCTTTGGAAAAATTGCTGGAGTCACAAGCTCTTGTGGGTTGGGGCCAGCAAGCTAAGCTGCCTGAGTTGTGCACCAGAGGAACTTTTTGGCAACAGGCCTGTTCTGAAAGCTGTCAAAGCAAATGCTGCTACCCCACTCCTTTTCTTGATCTTGCTAAAATGAAGATGACAAACTGAACTGAAGTCAAGACCTCAATATTTACCATGCTGCCACAAAAGCAGCATGAACTTGGTTGCCATTACTTAAGTTTAAAGTGTTAGCCATGCATCAATATAGTCAATTAAAATGTGACCTAAATGTTGCACAGGAGCAACTATTTCCAAGATTCCACAATGAAGAGCAAAGGAGTTGGTGCTTTTCATCATCTATAGGCATTTCTTGTCTATAGTCCCTTCTCTGTGCGTTATTTTTTATTCATCCTCCTAAAATCTAAAATGGAGCCAGTTAACACAGCTCGGAATCTGGGAAGTCTTTTAAACAATTCTCCTGTGTGGTGGCATTTCCTACTCACCTACTTGGTTGATGAGCTGATGAGATTGCTCAGAAGATGAGTTCTGCAGCCAGAAATACCCACTTAGACTGAAAAGAGTGGAGGCAGAGATCAGGCTGATGAATTTACTGAGGGAGAAAATGTCTCCTGCCCTGCATCCTGCAAAACTACATAAAGACACTGTGGATTACAGCTAGCAGAGAGTGACCTGACTTGGGGAGTCTCTTGTCTTTTATTGCATGGGTTCATGAGTGGACAGCTCAGATGTATCCTAACCACGGTGTGTTTTGTAGCCTTCCAAGTCAGCCTGTTAGGGACACGCACATTCTGTGTGGTTGGTCTCGCACGCAGAGAGCTTCCTTTCTGTCACTGAGGCAGAAGTGCACAGTGGAGCTGTGTTTGACTTTTTCTTGAGGAAAGTCTCGACTCGTAGCCTCTCTTCTGCATTTTGTGGTTTTTATCTGCTTACCTGATGCAAACATTGTGATAAATATTCAAGACTGTTGCTGGAAAGAGGAGATAAGAACTTTTCCTCTGGTGAGCTTTAACTGTTTTGTCAAAGTTCTTAAGTCTGAAAATTAGAGATTAGTATTAGGAGTTATGTTCTTGGTATGCATTGTATTGCCTGGAGGCTGTGCAGCTCTGAGGTGTACTTAATGGTTTCTTCCTAATTTTGCTTTGCTTAGGACTGACTCAAATCCCCCAGGTTCAAAAGACAGAAATTTCCTTCACTGCCTTCGATGCCAAAAGTTATGATCCATATGTAAGGAACCTTGAGAACTTCTTAAAGGACTACAGTGCTGATCAGCAAACTCAAAGCATGGTATTTGAGGACTGTGGGGGTAAGTCTCAATTATTTCCTACAGCTGTGGGCTCTGACTGATGCTTCTGTGTCAGGTTCACCAGCAGCTGAGGGTGAGCAGGGGTGGGCTTGGTCTTCAGCTGTCCCTCTTATTGTAGCCAGTGGCATGTTGGTAAAGTGGCAGGCTCTGGTTTCAGTCATATGGGTGCTCATTAGTTTTGTTTGGACAGAGCACACTGGTACATACTTAGCAGCTTATTGTAGAGGTTATATGGTTGGGAACTCACGCGTTTCACTTGGAGAAAGTTGCAGCTGACTGAAGCACATGGCACTCTGAAAGCCGTGGGGGGTTTTACTGGTGACTTTGCTAAAGCCAGTGTTGGTCCTCTTGATGAGATGCAGCCAAACATCTTTAAGAGGTTATATGTAATCGTGTAAATGAGACTATCACCTCATTATACATGCATATCAAATCTGAGGGGAACCCACTTGTAAAAGCTGACCAAAAAAACCACCTGAGCCAGGTGATTACAAATGTGATTGTTCTCTTGTGTTCTGGAAGAATCCTCAGTTATAAAACAAAACCCTTGAAAACACCAGCCCCAATGTGGGGGGCAGCTGTGTGTACATCTGTGGTATCACTTATCTGCCTGGGTGAGGGGAAAATCCAAACCACACAGGGAAGTATAAGCATTGCTGTTCCTGACAAGCAAAAGATCACATTGAATATGGCTTCCTTTTCATTCCCCTGCCACAACAGACACACCTGCTGACTACAAAGAGAGAGGACCATACAATGATGCCCAGGGCCAGAAGAAGATCTGCAAATTTAAGCGTGAATGGCTGGAAAACTGTTCTGGATTAAGTGATCCTACCTTTGGGTACAAGGAGGGCAAACCATGCATCCTCGTCAAGCTCAACAGAATTATTGGCTTCAAACCTCAGGCAAGTATCTCTTCCCTTTCTATCAGAAGCTACTGATCAGGAGGAGAAATTGGCTGCAGATTTACTGTGCCTGCTTTTGGAGCTCTGGAAGGAGATCAGTATTGAGCCCTTTCTGCAGAGGATAAATTGTGAGATGATTTGAGCAATTTGGTTTAAAAATGCTTTCAACAGAAAGCAGTGAAAACTGTGCACTTCAAGATGGTAATAAGGAGCAGTGAACCTCACAGTGCAACCTCCCAGTTATTGATCTGATAACTTCTGAGCCTGCTAATGGAGTTCCTGTAACAGGGTGTTTTCTTCAAACCATAAACCCCATTTTAAATTCCTGTGTGCTTCCATGGGACCATCCCAGACCAACTCTATCTGTACTAACATCAGTACATTGTCTCATGGCCTGATCCACTCACTTCTTTCCTCAGGCAGTGTAGACTTGTCAGCTTTGCTAAAACTGCTTAATTAAATGATGAAATGCTGATATTAACTACCAGACTGAAACGCAGGCTATAAAGAGTAAACCACATTTGAAAGTCAGGCACAGCTGCAAGAATGGTGAGGAGATCTTTAGGTTATTTAATGTGGTTTCCCGGAGGCTACAGGATGTGTCTGTCACCTGGTTGCTGTGCTTCACCCGAAGGCAAGTTTGCAGTAATGTTGAAGGGTGTTAATCTGGACGTGCATGGCTTTTACTTGTGTTTTGTCTCTCCAACACATTTAAATGCTAAAAATTTCTTTACGAATTCAGTGTCAAAGTATGTGCTGTTGAGTAAGGTGGTGTCCAAAACCTGCCACTCCATCTTCTGGGTGGAGAATAGTGCAGATGATGTTCTATGGTGCCTTCACCACTATCTGTCAGGGCAGTCAAGGACAGGAAATGGTGCTGCCTACCTAATGAGTCCCGAGGAATATTTTTCAAGTGGACCCTATCCCATGCTAAAAGAAATGAGCTTAATTTTGGTTTAACTGATCCGTGGTAGGAAGAGTGAGTGCATTTTAGTAGGAATGTGCTGTGCTTAGTATGTGGTGGCTGTGGGATGACACGAGATGTGCATGTTTGATGACTGGGGAAGTAAAGGGTTTGGTATGTTCATCTTCTCTTTGCTATGGAGCTTTAGAGAGCTGCAGCCTGCATTAGACAGCAGGGTCTAGAGTCAGAGAATGACTTCACGTTTCATTTAGAAATGACGTGTGCATCCAAGGCAATATTTGTTTTCCTCATTCCACACTTCACCAGAGACCCTCTAACTCTGGTGCTGGGTAAGGTGTGTGTAAAGCAGATCTGAAACTGCAAGGCTGTCGGGCAAAACTACTGCACTTAAGAGACCAAACACCAACTGGGTTAATGGTTGGACTTTCAGAGTTGGCACTCACGCCTTTCCCTGACATACCCAGAGCTTTTTGTCCTTCCTTGTAAGTGGTGCCAAAGTTCAGCAACGTCAGGGTGTGACTGCCACTCTTTGTTCTTCCTTGTGCCTTTCCAGTCCTGACTGCACACACCTGGCAGGCAGGTGTCAAATCCTCCACAGTGCATCTCTTCCTGCCACTGCCTGAGCTTTGCACAAACAGGCCCTGCTTGTGATATGCACTCTTCCATGAAACACTTTCCCCAGAATTAATAATAGCCTGACCTGCTTGTATAAACAGCAGGCAAAGCTGTAAGGACAGAGAACAGTTCTGCTTGGTTTAAGTTCCCCTGCTTCTAGTTGCATTTACACTACTTGCCTGTCCCAAGGACCACCAAGAGCTGTTGCCTCTGGAACTGCTCTAGAAGGGATTCCAGTTAATGGTGCGTGTCTGGTACCGCTGTAAAGGTGGTCCAGTCTGCAGAGGTGTGTCCACTGTGTAATGTCCCCTTATTATGGGTTTCTTCTAGGCTCCACTGAACGACAGCCTCCCTCTGGAGGTTATGGCAAAATACAACTCACATCTCATCCCTGTCCACTGCACTGCCAAGGTAAGTTGAAATACAACAGAGCAGAGCTGGCAAGCTGCAGGGGATGACTAAACCTTTGTCCAAGTGTGGTTACCCCTCTCTGCCTTTCCACACACAAAGGGGGTGGTTTTTACTTGGGGCTTCTCCCCCTCCGAGCAGAAGCTTCTCAAAGTCCTGCTGATGGATGAATTAGTGCTGCCCTCACATTGGGGGGTAAAAGCAGGGCCACATAGTTAAAAGGTATCCTCGAAAGTAGCCATTTTGCTTCTAAGTGCTGTAGTGGGGCTGAAAAAAGGATTCCAGGGAAGACGTTTCATACTCAGGATTTGTAAAGCAGCTGAGAGACAGCAAACTTTAGCCAAAGATGTGCATTGGTATGACAGGAAGCTCTGGTGGCTTCTGATTGCATAAAGTGTTGCAGTTTTAAATGAAGCAAGGCCCTTTTCCTGGCTGATGTGTGCGGGGAGGTGCTTGCTGTGTGTGTACCGATCAGACAGCACTGTGTCCTCTCTGCCACTGGGGTGTCCTCGTGCTGTCAAGGTGGGGATCAGCAATGGCCAAAGGAGAGGCCGCTGTCTTGCTGGAAAACAAACGCCGGTAGGGAAAAGGGGCCACCAAAGGACTAGTGTGGGCGAGTGTCATTGCTTGTGCTTCTTTTCCCCCCTCCAGCGAGAGGAAGACGCAGACAAAATAGGTGCGGTGGAGTACTATGGGATGGGTGGCTTCCCCGGGTTTGGCCTGCAGTACTACCCCTACTACGGCAAACTCCTGCAGCCGCAGTACCTGCAGCCGCTCGTGGCCGTGCAGTTCACCAACCTGACCTACGACGTGGAGGTGCGCGTGGAGTGCAGGGCCTACGGGCAGAACATCCTCTACAGTGACAAGGACCGCTTCCAGGGACGCTTTGATATTAAATTTGACATAAAAAGCAGCTGATTGTAAGCACAACTCTCCTCATCTCCCCCCCTCCTCCTCCTCCTCCTAGCCATTTAAAAAGGTTAAAAAAAAAAAAAAGAACAAAAAAGAAAACCTACTAGTCTTGAACAAACTGTCATACGTATGGGACCTACACGTACTCTATATGCTTTACACTAGCTTTCTGCATTTACTAGGTTAGAATGTAAACAAAGTGTAGCAATAGCGACAAATATTTATTCTACTGTAAATGACAAAAGAAAACAAAATTGAGCCTTGGGACATGCCCATTTTTACTGTAAATTATGATTCCATAACTAACTTGTAGTAAGCAGTGTTTCTGGCCCCTAAGTATTGCTGCCTTGTGTATTTTATTTAGTGTACAGTACTATAGGTGCATACTCTGGTCATTTTTCAAGCCATGTATTGTATCTGTTTTCTACTTCTTGTGAGCAAAGACTTTTGCTGTCCAAGGTGTAAATACTCAATGGGACTAGAACTGGCATGATACTTCTCATTATTTTGTTCCTTTACAAAGAAAGGCCCACCTGTGAGATGATATTTAACAGCACTCCATAAGGCTTCTGGCTTTTCTGTGGTGTTAGGGTATTTTATTTGGAGGGGTGGCAGGGGAAACTAACTTAAGTGAAGTTAAAGAGAATAGATGATTGTGTACTGTGCTTTGTAGCGAATGCTGTCTCTCTCTCTCCACCTCTTCCCTCCTCCTCCAGTATGTTGTGTGAGAGACCGGGTCAGACTATCACTCTCCTCAGTGATAGGCATAACTCTTTGCTTTGTATATTTTCTTTTCTTTTTTTTTTTTTGGTTCCTGCTGAAGGCATCGCACACTGTGGTGCTAATGTCTTTATTGAATGTTTTAGCCATTTTCATGGTGGAAGAATTTTATATTTATGCAGTTGTACAATTTTATTTTTTCTGCAAGAAAGTGTAATGTATGAAATAAACCAAAGTCACATGTTTGAAAATAAAACTTTATTTTAAACTTTATAAAAGCAATGCAGTACCCCATAGAATGGTGTTAAATGTTGTCTAAAGTGCAAAACTCTATGTTCTAACATGTAATAATAGCCAGGAGTACAGTGCTCTTGTTGATCTTGTATTTCAGTCAGGTTGAAACATTGGACAAATAAATGAATGAACACACAGTTCTGTGTATGTGTCTTTTGCAGTAGGTGAGGATGGAGGCTGTTAGCTGTCCAGAATCCTGAAGAAGTACTGCACCTATTTCAAACAGAAAATACACCTTTATCGGTCCCAGATCATTTCAGTGGAAGGGAGTTGAAACATTTGAAACCTTGAGCTGTTACACATCAGTTCTGGTGTCTGTTACATTTTTTCCCTTTCTTCCTGGCATGGATTAGAGGCTGCTGTGGCCACACCCATCAGGAAACCAAAGTCTATTCCCTATTACGGTAAGCTCTCCATGTCTGGAGGCACAAGCCATGTGTTCTAGCCATAACTACAGGTAAAATGGTTGATCCTCGGCACAGCAGCTGTGCAGCCAGAAGGGAGGGTGCACACTGAAGTCATAACAGAGTCACAACTTGTTCTGTGTTGCTGCTGGGCCAGGGAGAGCTGAGGACAGGCTGTGCCTGATGGGCTGCTCAGATGTGACAAAACGTGGCAGCTGGCTTCCTGCAGGAGTCAGGCTCACTTTATGCTGCATGATACAGATTACCAGGGAGAATCTCTCTGTGTAAAAAAGTGACTATCCCAGAGCAAGCATCTTGGTAAAGACTTCCTAATCAAAACACACAGTTCTGCAAAATGCTAAACTTTTGCTATCTGCTAGAAGGAAAAGCCTGGTTACAGTACAGGCCATGCTGGTTACTGCACCCCTTAAGCTGTTTCATGTTGTTCTCAAAGAACAGGTGCCAGCAGAAATCACACCTTGAGCTGGTTCATTTGCTGCTCTATGTTTATAGCAAGGCAAGGATTCAACAAAGAAGCTGTGATGAAAGTGCTAAAATATTCCCTGATGGAAGCTCCACCTGCAAAGCTGAGCCATTTTGGCTTCCAGCAATTGGTGGGTTCCTCCTGCCACCACAGGTGGAGAGTGGGGGTGTTGTTGCATGGCTCAAGGTTTGGTAGCATCAGCTGTCCCTACAATTCAATTCTTAGGTGCACAGTCTGTGACAGTTAAACCGCCCCCTCAAACACAACAACAACAAAAAACCCCCACCCAACTGCTTTATTTATACAAGACCCAAGTCACAGTTAGCTAATTTATCTCCTTTTAATTTTTTATATGCGTGCAAAGTCCAAGCTTGAACTATTAATAAAGAAACTGGATTATTCCAGGGGTTGGGACAAACATTGTGGAAAACTTACAGTGCTTGTGTTTGCTTCAGTGAGCAAGTGTCAAAAAAGGTCTTAGAAACTGCATATGAAATTAAGCAAAACCAAACCTTTACCAAACACTCCTGCCCCAATCACTTTCTTGTACCACATCAGTGAAAGCAGGATGGCTGCTCAGATCACTAATTAACCAGGCAGGAAGGGCAGTAGGTACCCCAGCCATGTGTCCTGCAGCCACACACTGAAAAGACCCACCTGTTCACAAGCTTCAGGACAACTCTGATACCAAAGGACCACACTCGAACACCACCCCAAAAAGAAATACAACTGACATGGTCAGATATATCCATTTTCCCCCATTGGAAATGCTGCTGTAATTTGTCAGACCTAGTAGAGATACAACACTAAAAGGCTGCAGGATTATTAAAAAATCCCTGACCCCCAAAGTCCATAAAAACCTCACCCCTGCTCCCTCACCCCCACCTCACGACAAGCAGGTGTAGACTCTTGTCTGGCCAGCTTGCCCAGTGGCACCAGTACTTTTGGTACACAATAGCCTTGATAAAAATGACTTTTCACAAACTAGTGCTGACACAGCCTTGCTGGGCTAAGTGGCTGATCAACAGCCCTGGGGGCAGGGGGACTGCAGGCAGGGGAAGGGGTCAGGATGTGACATCAACCCAATTTATTGCCATCAGGGTTTTTTTGTTTAATCTCTACTATACTGTCTGTAAAATACACTCCCCTCAGAAAGGCATCGCTTCCCTTTCTGCCTAATAGGACATTATGTTATAAACTGCCAGTTTGAACATGTTGTTCTTTCTGCCAGACTGACTCAACACAGTTAAGTATAATTGTAGCCATTAAAGTGAATTTTATCTCCCTTCTTGTTATATGGGACACCTCCATTTCACAGTTAAGAGAGACACACAGAAACACTAGTAAAATAAAAAGCAGAGAGAGAGACACACGTACACTAACATACATTTAACTACAACAGTCTGTAGGGCTGTGTCTGCACAAACACTTGCACTAACACACACCAACTACCAGTTTCATAGCTCTGAGCACTGGCACTTCTAGGCTTTTGTTCCCAGCTTGCCCAAGAGCAGCTGGGCAACACAGGCCATGCAAGACCCTTGGGTGTGTGTGGGGAGCTGTGCCAAGAGCAAAAAAATGGCCAAGTGCAGTGGAGTTTGCTCCTCTGTGGAAAATAACTCCATGTCCAGCCTCAGCCCGGGGTGCTGATCCAACTGCTGCCACCACAGCCCCCTTCCCTGCAATGGGACAGCTGAGTCAACTCCCACCCTTGCCTGGGCTACCTTGGAGGAGCTGCATGGCCTCCCCTGGGGTTTAGGTACTGATCCACCCCTGCAGCACACACCGACAGGTGAATGCTGTCCCTGCCCAACACCTGCTCCCTTGTCATTAGCAACAAAAAGCATTGCGCTATTTTAGTCCCTAAAGTCCCCTGATTTTGTGCAACCACTTTTCCCAGGCCAGGCTGAACAACCTGAGCTTACTTACAACCTGTGCAAAACCTCTTCCTCATCGATTAGCTTTTATTTGATTGTTGAAGATCCACAGACTGTACTGCCAAGGCTCAGACATCAGAACAAACACACTATGTGTCGTATACTGTGCAAACTAGGTACCAGTATGCTCTCTTTATATATAATTACCCTTATGTGGGTCAGCTGCCACCCAGCTCCCAGTAAAACCAGTTAGGAGCTTCCTGTGATAGACAGGAAGGATCCTTCTTTCCAAGAACCTCCCTCTCAGGAGCATGGCAGTTCTGTACAGAAACCACCAGAACTTAAGACCATCAGTTACCCCACTCACGTGACAACAGGTTTAGTGTTACGCAGAAGAACCAAGATCAAGGATTTTACCACTACCAAAAGATTTGGGGTGCCCCAACTTATGAGGCCTCAGCTGGAGTCAGCTTGAAGAACCCCCATTCTAAAAGCACCAGGTCCTTTTCCAAGGGCTCCAGGACTTGGAGATACTTGCATCAAGCACCCAGATGGAGGTTAGGTATTCCAAAGTACTCTGTATTTTAGTAAATACTGTTACTCTCTTTCCCAGGGTCCAAGCATGGTAAAATCCACAGAAAAGGGAACTGTGCCTGTACAAAACAACAAGTCTCACATTTGCCTAAGAGCAAGGTCAGCTTCCCTGAGCCAAGCACACCTCCAGTCTCTACAGGACCCAAGGGTGGCAGAGCACAAATCCACACCAGGAACAGATCTGAAACCAATCCAAAGCATTTCACAGACGCCACCCAAATGCTTTTTGAATGATGCTAGCATTCAGGTGTGCCCACTCCTTCCCAGGCATGATTAAATTTAACAGGATTAAATTTAACATCAGTACTCCCCTTACAGATCCCAGGAACCATTTGCCTGCTTTGCAGCATTACAGCCATGCCCTCTCTAGCTCCTGTTCAGGGACAAAAAACAATAATGCTCAGGAAGTAACAACGGGTGAATAACCGTGACCTTCTGGCTCTGACCCTACAAACTGCTTCACCGAGGAGGGACTGGGAGCTGTTTCAGTCCTGTGAAGTTTTGCTTGTCACACACAATCTGCAAAACTCATGCAAACAAAGCTGGCTGCTCCCTCTGAGCACTTCTACACATTACCCCAAAGTTTCAGGAGTTAATACAGCGGGCAATAACAAAATCCAGACTAATGCCCTGGGTGAGCACAAACAACTATCATCTGAACAAAGTGTTCCCTAAGAGCATGGAAAGGCCAGGAAAAATTAAAAAAGAAAAAAGAAAAAGAAAAGCAAATCAAGTGAGATAGCCTGTTTTCCAAGGGAGAAAAAGAGATCTTGGTATTAATGCAGGACCCAACACAGGCACAAAGTATCCTGAAGATTTCAACTGTAAGAATTACAAGCACCTAAAATTTAATTCTCCTTCTGCCCAGAAAACAAAGCAGACAGCAGTGAGGATGAGAGCAGCTTTGGAGTCAGCTTTTGTCTACAGAACAGACCAAGGCACACCTTGAAGTGTACCAGTACTTCATATAGGCAGCATTACAGCTTTCCTCAAAGAAAACCTCATACAAAAACCTCTTATTTTCCTCACTGAAAGGTTACCTCAGCACTCATTCCCCTTGTTCCCTCAGGCTGGCTGTTTTTGGTAAGAGGCCCTGTTAGTATCACTCATGGCAGAAGTAAGGGGGCTGACAGGGAGACATACTAGGAAGAAAAATGCTGAGTTCACAGATTCACTTCTCATCCATCACCAGAAAAATAATGGCAATTTCAGTCCTTCCTCATCTCTGCCGAACCAAAACTGGCAGATGGGAGATGGAAGGCTTTTTCATCCCTGTAAATGAATTTAGAGCCTGTCAGTAATCTTGGTAGTGTTCATGGAGTTGGACAGACACTCACCAGTACCCTGTCCCCAAAACTACCACAAAAATATATCTCTTTGGTTCAGCATAGGATCATCCAGGCACATGATCCAGAGAGTCTTCACTGACCTAATGCATCAGTATACTCTCCCTAAACACTTAGGTCTGATAATTTTTCATGTTATCTCAGTTTGAGGTCACAAGTAGAAACAAAAAATCTCTTTTTGTCCATTAATCTTACTTTGTACATCAGTGTGGACCTGCCAACACTTATCAAGCACACTCGCTAACATTTACAATGTACTTCAGTTACAGTTCACTCAGCTGATTCTCACAGCTAAATCACTAGATTAGCACACCAAAACCCCCAGGGATTCATACCATCCTTTCGGCCACAAGCCAGAAATAAAAATGGTTGTCAAAGAAGAGAGCCTACATACTCACTGTAATATGTGTTTGGAAAATAATTATTTTACCAGGTAAACCTGAAGAGGATTTACTCCCCGGAAGTTTGCTCAAAAACAAGGGAGAGTTTGTCACTCCTGCCTCTCTCTCAAGCATCACACAATGTAAGAAATAAAGCTGGCCAGGCTGCCCAAGGCAGAACAATTTGTACACATGCACTTCAACTGTCCAAGTTAATTTCTTAAATAGAGCTGGGACAAAACCCCCTATGCACCAGAAACCCCAACTTGGCAATGGAAGGTTTTATTAAAGAAATGGTACCAGGGCAACACAGACTGTGTTGTGCTTTTATGCTGTATGATGTTTACACCTCAAACACTGCATATGGCTATGTTCACCTCTGAAAACACAGTGGAAGAGAAGGGCAAGGAGAACTATTTGGAAATTATACCATAAAATAAAAGATAAAAAAAATCTGAATTCCAAACAGGAAGGAAATGAGAGGACAAGAGAGTAGTTCATTACACCACAATCAAACACCAAAAAAGTGAGTTTTATGCTATTTACTTTGATATACTGTAAGAAAAACAAGGGAACCCCGAATCTTATTTAAAACAACAAAGTGTTGTCTTTACATCATACATAACTACTGTGCTGACTCACATCACTGATTTCTGAAGCATAGATACTTGTAGCTTTAACAAGGTGGTACAGGATCACTGAATCTCCCCACTCCACAACGTAACTGCTTAATAGCTGGAGCTGAATATTTTAGCCCAGGACTTTCCCACCACTTCTACTCCTCCTTTAGCAACATCTCTGGTCACCATCAGAACACTTCACTAGCCTGGTAGAGCTACTGGAACGAAGTAAAGTGTAAGACCCTGGCTACCATCACACATGAAAAACTACAACATGACAGGAGTACTGCTTTCCTAAGGATCTCGACAAGCTCACCGAGTCAATTACAGAGGATTACTGCCTCTGCACTTCACACTTATCTTGAGGGACACTTGCTTGCATGCCTCAAAATCAGGAGCTCCTATGGAAGTCTTACAGGATGCCCCTTAACTGGTGAGTTCAGGTGCAGCAAGATGCAAAGGCACACCATCACAGGTGTCAGTGCAATCTGCAAACACGTCCTGAGCACTGGATAAAAACACTGGAAAGGGCCCCTATGTGAAGTATCTCAGTAAAGCTGAGTTTGGATGTGTTCATACAACACACAGGCATAGCCAACGCTGAGCAAAGACCCTCCAGGGTGCTCAGAGAGCACTGACAGCCATGGTCTTCACGAGCTACCAGATTATGGCTGATAGAGGAGGAAGTTGTGGCAGAGAGACAAGTTTCCACCCACATTACAAATTCAAGTGAGGATGGAAGCAGCCAACAAATAAATGAAGTAGAAAGTAGCCAGTATTTAAAGCTCTTCCTGAGCAACCGTGATGTTCTTCAGGGTATTATTCAGTCAAGGGACCCAAAAAGCTATAGCTGACAACATAGTAAAAGTTATGACAGACATACAAAATATCCTGGAAGAAACTAACAGCAGTGGGGGCCTTCCAAGCACCATGACAAGCCCGTGTTGACTGTGGCTCACTGTGCTGATAGGAAACATCCCACCAAACTAATGGCATAAATTCCTCCAGCATCAGTGCTCAAAGTACCTTCTGAGACATGTCACTGCATCTAGAAAGCTCCATTGCCCTATGGAATGGGTCACTATTAAAAAGACATGAGTTTGTTTCAAGTCTCAGCAGGTTTCTGTGATTTCAATACTCCCTTTAAGTGCTAAATCACATACTGTCACGACAGAACTAGACACCTCAAATTACTATTCAATAGCTGGACTGAGTAAGGCAGCTACCAGAGGAAGCCCACAGTTCCTGGTTTGTGGCCAGGTAGTCTCCCTGCAGTGCCTTTCCCCAGAACAGCATCAATGTGGAAGGAAACTTGCCCACTTAGCAACTCTGCTTACTCTTGCTCAGGGACTTCCCTATGCATGTCAGTATATCTCAAACATACTTGTAGATACATCATTCCTGCCTATATGCCAGTGCACTTAGGGTTAAAGAGGAAGAACCCAGCTCTTACTGGAACCAGAAGACACTGGGTGACTTCAAGGAGCCCTAGACTACAGCCAACACCCTTTCAGGTGACCAATGCTATCCTGTTCTGTGTTGGCACAGCTGCCAGCACAGGATCAACACAGCCAGTGTCTAAGCCCTCAGGTCTGTGAGAGCACAAAACCAACACTTGTATGACAGTACACTTTGAATCACTAGTTATTATTAGTTATGAAAGAAAAAGTGGTTTCTAGAGCTTGACAAACTTCTAAACTTAAAATATCTCATGCTATTAGCATCCATGAGAGATAGGAAATCTTGTTCACAATCTTCTACCCACAACACAGGTTTGGCTTTGGGTTTTTCCTCCCGTGTTCCACATACATTTGAACACATGCATGCAGACAGTTGACTCAAGCTCTCCTCTTAATTACTGCTGGTTCACAGTAGTCAGTCGAGGAAGCTGCACTGACAAGGGAAGGGGTACAGGAAGTACCAATATAGCTGATCATTTGCCTATTTCATCTCAGAGAGAAAGAGGTGGGAGGTGCAACTGGCTGAGGTCAGTAATAGGAATCCACCTAAAAACGTACATGCATCTCACAGCAATGTGTGCTACAGGACAACAGTACTTCTCTTAACCCCCAAACAAATTGCAGGGCCCCTTACTTTAGAAACAAAGGATATTCTGAGCTTCTGCACGGCTGTGTAACCACAGCATCCCCTTACTGCTTTTGCTGTATTAGTTATTCCTCTGGGCTGTTTTCTCTTCTTTGCTGTAGTCTGCCCATCGTGCAGCTGAGATGCAGCCCAACTGTTGCTGTGCTTCAGCTGGAGAAGAGGGGTAATGGAAAGAGCATCTGGGCTTTTTGGTCCAAAACTAAAACATGCTGAGGGAAAGAAAGAAGGCAGCAGCTTCAAAGACACAAACCGGGCCTCGGATGAGTTATCAAGAATTGTCATGCCTTCCCTCTGTCTTGACCTCCCCTCCACAAAATTACCTTGCTCAGCTCAACACAAACACATGCCAAAAGCCAAGCCCTGTTTGTCACTGAGGTTACCTTCAGGATCAGGTGAAACTTAAAGAGGTTTGGGACCTGCCTGGTTCACATTGATTAACTTCTTCTCTCTGGCACTTATAAACCTCAGACTTGGCAGAACAAGGAGTAATTGGACCTCGGATTTTACTCAGAAGTGGAAGCACAAGAGGTGAACTATTTCACAACTATGTTTAAACAAGTTTCTAGTTTAGTTTGCCTGTCTGGCCCACAAGTATAATAATTATACAACCTATGCTCAAAATTAGGCTGCAAGCAACCTAAGAATACTATAATTTATTTTTTTAAAAGATCAACTACCAACACGTGTTCAAAATCCACCCATCTATTATTGCTATTTTTAATTCTTAATTTCTCTTCAGATAGACCTATGCAAAGTGATTACTTAATTGTCTGTGCAATATACATAGCATCAGGAAACGCTGTGAGACAGCATTCCAGTGCTGATATGCAAAAACACCACCCAGTGAGATTAAGTTTTCCTTCACTCCAGATTCTTTCCAACCTGTTCCCACAGCTGTTGGATAAAAAAATCTCAGAAAGTTAAAATGGAGAAGGACTTGAACCACAATAACCATTAGCTGACAGACCTCTCTAGGAATCATTTTGTACTGGGAGAGACTGAAATTTCCAACTGACAAAAATAGCTACCACTCTGATGAAAAACTCACAAAAAAACCCCCGTGCCAAAACCAACCTCAACCAAACCACCCAATTTTTATCTCTTTTCACTGGAGATATGAAAAGCATTTTACCCTGCATTACGCAGGTCAGTATGAGCCACTAATAAAAGACTTCATTACAAAATTGCTGTATTACTGAGTGAACAATGGCTTCTTTATTAAAATACTTTAAAGATTCCTGGGGGAAATGCAGCAGGGCTGGAATGCCCTCAGTGAAAGGTTCATTGCCATGCTATGCACTTCTGCTGTGTAATGTTTTACAAGCTGTGGTGCCCTGTGAATGGGGAGAGTTAGTTCTCAGCTGGCAGAGGCAGCTTGCATAATACCAGACAAGTTAATCGGTAACGAGCAATGCAGGAGACCTTTGTTCGAGTGTGACATACACAAATTCCACACTAAGCACATTGACGCTCCTGAGAGTTACTCATTGACATGCTTATTAAATTGTATGGACTATACCTCGATGCACCAAAAAAGGCTAGTTTAACAGAGCTGCATCCTTCTGATGCCTTCCATTCTAAACTGTTGCACTACAACCCCAACCCACAGATCAGCTCACCACTGGTACAAAAGCATTTCCAGGGTGCACGATCACAAGCACCTCGTAGCACACCCACATGTCGAGACAACGGCAGCAGACAAGCAAGGAAGGAGCAAACAGGAAAATGCAAGTTGGCAGCCAGAAGAGAAATTCTGTAACAGGACTCTTTTCTTACGGAAATAGTTATGGGAAGCATGTGTCCTGTCTCCCTGCTTCAAGGAGAGTGCTCCCCTGTCCACTCTGAACAGCTTGCTAAAATATCACCCTCCCCTCAGCCTCCCTGAATAAATGCAAAGGGAAAGGAGACATAAGACGTGCTTCTTCTGGCACTATCTGGAATGCCAGACCGAGGACAGCTGGTCTCTAGCAGGTGGAAGGCATGCTGCACCAAAAGCTCAGGAGCAGCACAGCTCTTAACATGCGGCAGAGCATTTAGTTAATACCAAGTCTGAGGAAAATGATCATGGCTTTCATTGTCCACAGCACTTGCCTGGACAAAACTTATCTGCTGAACTGGCCTGTCCTGTCACCGCTTATCGTACGGCATCCCCTCCCATCTCCCCAAGGCTGGATCCAGGCAGCCGAACTTCCAGTGCCAGAACTTGGTGAGCCTCCGTCTACCAGACTGCCATAGCTGATCTGTACAGCTAGATGTTATTACTTGTTTGCTTTAATGCCTTAGAAGCAGTCAGCCAGTCTCACTGGTGCAAGGCTGAGCAAGGGAACAAAGAGCTTCCAGCAGTACATTGCACAGTCTGCCAATCCCCAGCCTTACTCCTGACCACCGCGAGCTGAAATTCAAAGGCGTGACAGGGAAGAAAACCAACCATCATGACAGCTCTCTCAGAAGACAGACGAAACCCACTCTTCTTTGATAACAGCAAAGTCATCCCCTTTTGATAGGTTATTTTCATGTCTGTGAGTGCCACAAATAGCTCTGAGGCAAGGGAAAGGGCCAGCAAATGTCACTCGAGGAGGACCTCGCTACTGCCCGGCTGGAAAGCCGCCCGTGACACTGAAAGCTGACACATCTCCCTGCACAGTCCTGATGCAGAGCCTGACGGCACCTGGCAGCCATGTGGTGGCACACACACAGCACCTTGAGGCACCAGGGGACACAAGAGTATGTCTATGTACAAGTACACACACACAAATATGTCTATGACTACTACAGATTTTGTAACTATGTAGAGACAGCCCATGAGACTGACTGATTGCCCCAACACCATGGCATAGCAACATAAAGTGTGGGTGGCTCAGCAGGCTGCACTGCAGTGGAGAGACCTTTCAGGTTTTACCCCAGATGTGTGCAGTCTGCCATCCCAGGAGTGTTTTGCAGCACTAAAAATGCCCTTATGGAACTGCTCACGCACAAAAAAACCACAAAACCAAAAACCTTGAACTGCACAGTATGAGCAACAGTTTACATGCAGAGCATGCCAAAACCCAGAAATACTGGTTTTGTTATAACTGCAGTTCTAGGCTACCATTTTTTTAATTATGTAGATTCCTGCATAATCTGAAAGGTACTCAGTCACTTGAGACCCAGTGAACTGAAGTGTGTGTACAGCACCACCTCCTGTGGGAAGTTTTACTCACTGTACTTCCAGTGATGTGAATATGGTCTTCGTTGACTGATTTTTAATTTGCCTTCACTTCTTTAAGGAGGCATATAAACTGTGAAGTCTGGTAACCACAACACCTTGTATGGGGTATTTTGATTAAAAATTATTCCAGGAATGATCAATTGCAAGGAAACTTGTTTCGTCTAGAGAATGATGATTCATCAGATCCAATGGTTTGCAAACTTCTATTTCAACAAGATATTTATCAGAAATGTTCCTCAGGTCAAAGACACTGAGTTGAGAAACAAAATCATCTTTCACCACATGTACATAACACATCTCTAGTCTGCTAAATAGAGCAGTTTCTTGGCATATAGAATGTGCATGTTCCTGTCCTTGCTCTACCTGACTCAGAAGGAATGTGAATGCAGATGAATACTGTGATTGCTTGCTCCAAAACCATCCGCTTTATATAAAATAGAAAAAAAAACCTGACAAGAGTTAGAGCAGCACTTGCTTTGGATGTGGGAAACAAATGCAATCCCCTGCTCTGAATGAATGTCCTAAGCAACATCAGTTGATCAGAAAAATTAAGAAACCGCTAGTTAAGACTTCACTCATCATGAAACCCCATCATCTCACAAATACTCCATTGCTATCAGTCTTCCTTCTCTACTTCCTCCTTTCTTTTCTCCCCTCATTAAAATGGGAAACTGATGACAAGGCTGAGAAAACGGACTGTTCTGAGTTATTTGTGTCTCTCCATTGTCACTTATGAAAATACATTTTGTACTGATATGAGGACACACAAATCTATGAAGTGAAAAATGAAGTGCCTGACCCAGTAAGTCAAACAACTCATCTAAGAGGCTTCAGGGCAATATTCACCCTCCTCTTGTATCACTAAACTAGTAATAAGAAGACCAGCTACAGCTCTACAACTGAAAATACACTGACTTTCCCACTGCGATCAGTGCGTTTTAGGCTCAACTGAATCTCCCCTCCTCTCCTGAGTCAAAGTGAGTTATTCATTAATTCTGATATTCTTTAGTCACTGCCTAAAATGTGAAGTAGGTTGTAGAACAAAAACAGGAGTTAAGGGTCAAACTGGTGGGAGCAAGTGCTCATATTTGCTTTTGGGGTTGGTTTGTTTGTTTGAGGGGGTTTTAAGATTAAAAGTGAACTTTCCTTTTTTCCAGGTCCATGGAAAAGAGGACTAGGAAAAAACATTAAAAACTTGTTGTACTAGTGTTCTGAACTAAGTGCACAAGCTGACCCTTATTTAGTTAATTAGTCCTTGCTGTTCCCAAGACAGCGTTGTTCTCTCTCCTTTCCCCTAGAACTCCCTGGTCATGATTTTTGGGAGAAGGGTCACAACCTTGCCCTTCCGAGTGACAATCAAGTAAGTGCAAACCACCAAAGACACCTAGATTTTGCTATTCACTTCAGGAAGCATTTGATCTAACCCTCAACTACCTATCTCACCTCCTCTAAGAAGTCTCCATTTGTGCACAATCAGACAGCAGCTGCCATTGCAAACTCTTCTCAAATTTCAGTTAGATCTGAAACTGTGGGTGGTGAAAACTGCAGAGAAGAGTGGGAGAAATCTTAAGATAAGCACTACCTGGCTTTAAGGCTACCTGAGTCCTCAGGAAAGCACGGAACTATTTTACAATAAGCCTTTATTGTGCGTCCATAAATACTATGCATTTAAGGCCCCTGACAGGATTGCAGGTAAACCAGGTATCTCTCCTTTCCATCTCCATTTGGTTCTGGAAGTTCAGAAGTCACAAAACCAATTAACACACAGACCAACCTATTTAGCTTCCTATGCACATTGTGGCAACAGCAGCAGTCTCTCCATCTTGCCTCCAAGGCCTTTTGGGCACTGCTGACCCTGCAGATGTGCACACAGAACATGTGGCCATAACAGAGTCAGGACTGTAGCAAGGACCCCTAATGAGCTGCTTTAGCATTAGCAGCACAAGTAGTTCTCATGTCAGCCAACAGATACAGCCAAGGTTTTCTTCACACAAACCCCCTGGGCTCAATTCGAACTCAAAAATATTGGGACTTCCACTTTGCAGCCCTTAGACCTGTAGGGAGAGGCTGCACTGGAAACAAGAACCTCTGAAAAAGGGTGACTCAAACATCAAACGTGGCAAAAGTGGTACAAAAGCTCTGAAACAAAGGCAGTAAGTATCTTTATTCATGGTGTATCGTACTGGCCTTCCTGATTTGGGGCTGGAACAGTTCCCTGAGGCCCACCTCTCTGGTTCACCAAGAGTTTCTGAAAGCATCCTCTCTCCAAGAAAGCTTTCTGGAGAAATGATGGTATCACCTGTTCTGGGGAAAAAAAAAAACCACAAAAAACCTCCCAAAACCCCCAAACCACCACCACCACCACAAACCAGGCAAAACAAACAACAACTAAATATGCCCCCCCCAACACCAAATCATCAAAAACTAATCTCAACCAACTCACTCACTCCCAAAACCTTCATGCCAACATATATGTAATGGGATTTGGGAGGGAAAAACATTAAAAATCTTGTGTCATTATTTGTAAGAATGATTCTGCAGTTTCTTTTATAAAATTTGTCACATTTAGTATTTTATTCTGGAGAAGATAAATATAAATTAGAACATCTTCATGCATAATTTCAGAGCTAACTCCTTCACACTGCAATTTGAAAAGTGGCTTAGCTAAGCTCAAATAAAATCAGCTCCAGAGTTAGAAATGAAACCGTGGAGTTCCTAGATCTTGTGCCTGAATTCAGATTGCCAAACTTACCTTTCATCAGCAAAACAGGAGTGCAAGAATAAGCCTAAAGTCTGGTTTTTGGAGCTATACTGGGTAGTAACTGCGGCAGAACATTAACACTGTACAAAAACCAATGCTAGCAGGAGACAGGAAAAGAGACTGCTGGGGGTGAATTTATTTTGATGTTTTAGAAAGGATCCTTCATTTTTGTAGTATAAATCTAGCAGGCCAGATTTCTTTCTGAAATTTACTCCAGATTCCTCCTCTACTAATCAGCTGTCCTATGATGATACTGTAAAGCTTTTACAGGAACAGCAGCATTAACATCTCAGCAACGGCAGCATCTCCTACCCGAACACAGACATAATGAACAAGCACTAACTCCACACTGAAAGAAATAAGTTCCACTGTGTCAACAACAAGTGCCTTACCAATCTCTGACTTCACTGAGGCCAAGAATAACTGCTCTGTTAAACTCACTATATTAAAATATTCAGTTACCAACTAAAGAATGAAAATCCTCACTACCATTTACTGAACACTTAAAGGTTTGTCTGGCTCAGTTTCCTTCTGTGGTGTCTATCAGGCCACACAATCCTTCTGCTGCAGCCCAGCACTTACAGCACTGTTACAATTACTGGGGCTGGGGAAGAAAGGTCTGGTTTTCACCTGCCAGCGAATGAAACCTCTGTGACTGGATTTAAGCTCCTCTCACAGAAAAGTTCACTGAGGAAGAAGTCTTTCTCAAGGACAATCTCTTGTGTATACAATATAATTTCTTTTTCATCAGTTGTGACAAGCCCTTGCACTTAAGCAAATCCAGAGGTTACTGATTACTTTGCCTACCTATGTTTTCAGGCAACTATGTTTCTTACAGAACATGGATCTAAAGATGCTCCACGAATTAAAGTGTTAGCAGTAGAAAGGCTTCTGTAGTTTACATTATAATGCTTATTTGCCAAAAAATCAGAATGAAACATTCACTGCTTTATTTAGTCTTTTGTTAAAGAACATTCAGCAATGTCTTTTACATCTGCTGGCTTAACCTGGACTGTTACAGAAGAAACTACAGGCTGATGAAGAGCCATATTCTACATGAAATTATGCCTATGAAAAAAAAATATTTTAGATCCCTCTCCCCAAAAAATACAATCCATAAATGTCTGTTAAAACGATCAGACTGCAATGGGATCTACCAAGTGTGAAGTCAGAGTAATACCAGATCAAGAACTTTGCTTATGATTCAGCTGTGGGATTCAACGGACAAACACATGTAATGGAGACCTTGAGAAAGAACTCCAGCCTCCGTTCTGTTTCAGAGAACCAATTCCTGCCTCACAGTAGCTATAAACTCGTTTTAAACAACCAGCAAAATGGGGGTTTATCTGCTTTGCACCAGGAAAGGAAAACAGTAAAGGAAAACAGTAAAGGAAACAGATGGTGGATGCAAGATAGACACAGAGAGACAGAGAGAGAGAGAAAATTCAGATGGAATACTAAAATGTTCTGAGTGTTGGTGAGACTTTACATTTTCCCTTGCAGGCTACTCCCTTTTCTCTGCTGCCATTGAAAAGCCATGACTGAGGTACTTCAGGCATGTGGAGACAAATACCTGTTTGCTTGTTTAAATCCAGTCCCTTTGGGAAGGAACTAGAAGTTGTCAACTTTCAATAACACCTTGGAAATGCTTTAAAAAGCTGCAATTCTGTTCATACTGGCTGCCATACTCAGTGTTGAATTTACTAGTCTAGGCCTTAAATTAGATGCAATTTCCTAGCAAACAGCACTATAGCCCCCAGACTATTTCATGAAGGGAGGTGGTGTACAGATGGAGCTCTTCCTCCCCCCCCACTGAAACCACCATTTTGGAAATGTAAAATTATCCAAGCCAGGACAACTCTCGCTGCTCCATCATTCTACCACAGCCTGACAGCAAAACACTCACAAATACATGAAAGACAGTAAAAAAAAAAAAGACATGGATGCGCTGGAAAAACATCTGCATTGACACAGAGATCCATCCAAGATACACTTAAACACCACTTCGACCCCTTGTACAGACCTTACTTTTGAGGCACAGAATTAAGCGAACGAGCTTGTTCTGATTTTCATAATGAATACTTCTGTCTTTATGAACTCCCTTAATTTAACATTTTCTCATTTTATTGGACTTTAGTGAAAGCATACAAAGCCAAAATCAAATAATAATTAGTAAGTTAATAAAAACCACAGAAAATACCAACTGATGTGTGTAAGTATGACTGTCTACAAATAAACCTGCACCCTGTTTGGAGACTTGAATCCCTAGTGCCTGTAATATTCCAAACTCCACACAAGCTCACTGCAGAGATCATCCAGATCAGGAGTCATGCTGGTCATCCAAACGCTAAGAAAGTGTCCCTGCAGCAGCACTCTTAGGGCTGATATTCAGTCCCAAGGACACAGAATATTTAGACAAAGAGAAGATTCTTTATTTCCATTTCATTAAACACTTTATCATGATATATTAATTCAAGAAAACCGCATGGATGATTTTTTTTACAATATCACAATTAACTGAGTTAAATGCCCTTAATAACTATCTGCTTTTGTGTTTAGTCTGGTCTCTGACACAGCTACTCCACATAAAAAACACCAGCTTCAAAGAGTGCCAGGAATAGCTTTTCACTATACAACTTCCTGTAATAAAAGAGCACATGTTTGTCTAGCAGGTCTTACCTCCAAAAGCCCATCTTCAGGAAGGTCTGTGCAGTGAACAGCATTCTGAATCTTGTCCTTCCCAAAGACAGCACGCAGAGTTCCAGGTCGGAGGTGACGAGCTAATTCCTGTTCAACACAAGCAAACCAGAAGACCTTTGTAAACCACACTGTTCCTTTATATCATGGACACAATAGTCTTATAGAGTAAAACATTTTTGAGCTATTAAAGTATGTGTAGTACATTATAAAAGAAAACAAAGGTTGAGAGCAGCCCTAAAGGGAAGGACTTAGGGGTGTTGGTGGACAAGAAGGTTGACATGACCCATCAATGTGCTCTCACAGCCCAGAAAGCCAATTGTGTCCTGGGCTGCATCAAAAGCAGCGTGGACAGCAGGTCGAGGGAGCTGATTATCCTGCTCTGCTCTGGTATGGAGTACTCCACCTGAAGTACTCCAACGTAAGAAGGATGTGGACCTGCTGCAGCAAGTCCAGAGGAGGGCAATGATGATGAGAGGGATGGAACACCTCTCCTATGAACACAGGTCGAGGAAGCTGCAGTTGTTCATCCTGGAGAAGAGAAGGCTCCAGGGAGACATTATAACAGCCTCCCAATACCCAAAGGGGGCTATAAGAAACCTGGAGAGGGAGCTTACTAGGGCATGTAGTGATAAGACAAGGAGGAATGTTTTTAAACTGAAAGAGGGTAGGTTTAGATTAAACATCAGGAAGAAATTCTTTACTGTGAGGGTGGTGAGACAATGGAGCAGGTTGTCCAGAGAAGTTGTGAATGCCCCACCTCTGAAAGTGCTCAACGCCAGGTTGGATGGGGCTTTGAGGAACCTGGTCTAGTGGAAGATGTCTCTGCCTATGGCAGGAGAGTTGGAAATAGATGAATTTGAAAGTTCCTTCCAACTGAAATCATTCTATGGTTCTATGAAGAGAGAAATTCCACCTTGCACTACACACATAGACAACTGCTGTAAAACCTGACCAAAACTATGAAAACTACCTGCTTGAAACTGGGCCAGTCAAGCCACCTTGGGTGAAATACAGGACCCTTCTTATTGCATATACACCTTACTGACACTTGTATAACACAATTAGCTCACTTTAACACCTTTGCAGCTCTCAAGAACAGGATGTGCTGTCCTCAGTGAGCAGACACAAGGGCTCTACCTTGTAGATTGCCTCCCCTAACACTGACCTGACATTTGTGAAGTCCAGCCACTGAACAGCCTCTCAAGTCTTCTCCTCTGACATGGTGACTAGTGCCAACATCTGATCCTCTTTAAGGATTGGTCCAGACTCTCTCTACATCTTTCTCTGTTCTTCAAAATTAACATTTCAATCCTCTTATTCATCTACAATGCCAAATACCTCCCAGGCCTCTCCGAGACTTTTTGTACTATAGCAGATACTGAGCTTCTGAGATAACATTCCCCTCCTACCTCTTTACTGTGGTATTTCTCCCATCTTATACAGCAGAGGACTGCCTCCATTGTCTCTCCCCTCCACCATGCCCTTTCTTTCAAGCTGTAACGCAGTCCTGCTGTACTTCTCTGCACTATCACCTTGCAGTGCTGTCTTTTAACCTCTTTCCTATGCCACTCTCTATGCTACACTTACCAGCCTCTCTTCTCAACACCCTAGAGGCTCTTCTCCAAACCTCACACACAGTGAAATTCACCGGAGATGGCATTAACTCTGTTTCCCCTCCTTAAAATCCTTTGGATGTTCTCCCATGACTGCCTGTGAGGAGGCAGGTGGATGACAAGCTCACCCTACAGCTGCTGAACAAAGAAAACAATCATTTCCTTGCCAACAGAGCCTACATCAGTCCCTTTCTGAGAAGGCACTGGGTACAGTAGGGTGTAATCCCTTTGGAAGTGGCCAGTGCAGTTTCACTGTGCCACTCCCAGGTGTTTGTTTCAGTGTCACAGCTGGAGGTTACTGTTCCCCTCAGCCGAGTCATCAGACTGGATTGTTCAAGCATTTCTTAACTTTCAGTGTCAAATGGGTTCAAACCGACTTCATCAGTAGCTCCTGGCTGACCTGGAAAACTTTACACAGGTACAGGCCAGAGGCACACTCTCCTCTGGGATGGCAGGGAATGTTTTAAGCTAGTCCCAAAAAACCTCATGAGCATTATCTGACACCCTTTACCCACTTTCCAGCTTCAGCCATCTGTCATGTCTCATTACTAACCTGGACTTTAAGAGCAAGATCTTCTCTTAGCCCAGGAAGTCCTAGATATTTCCCTGTCGTAACAATTAACAATTATTATGATCTGTTACTGACCTGGAAGACAATTAAGCTGCTTTAATGCTCAGAGTGTGTATAACCCAAAACATGATATGAGAAGTTTCAGTTCCTCATTGTTCCTGTGTGTACATCACAGATTATACAAGATCTTTTGATACGGATGTCAAGGACATTTGAATAAGAAACACTCAACATCAAACAAATTTTGCTTCAGAGGAAAGTTCAAGAGTTTCACTTTAAAAAAAAACAGCCCCAAGGAGAAAAAACCCCTCCTCATTAAAGGCTTGAGATAAGGAAGTCTGCTGGAGAAACAAAAGTCACATGCCAGTTAACTATTGCTATGTGACACTTTAATCAAGCCTTCCTTCAAACAACTGCTGATTGCAGTAACAACTAGCTGTGAGGAAGCTGGCAGTAGTACTGGAGCTTTCAATCATTTGAATGAAAGTTTGGGAATATTAGAAAAATAGTATCGTGGGTATGAAACCTTTGGAAACAATTTAGAAACAGCTCAGATCTAAAAAGCTAAAGCTTGGCATTTCATATTCTATTTGTTTCCTATCCATCAAACTCTTTTGCTCAAACTGTTCCATCTTCCAACAGCTCCAGAAGTGCTGCTGCTTCTGAAAATTTCAAAAGATTTCCCTTGACCCACCTTCCTCATCAAACCCACTTTTGTTTTGTTTTGTTTTTCCTCTCTGTTCTTATAAAAAGGAGCTATGGCCTCTTGTTTTATCATTTGTCCTAAGCTCTCATTTCTACTTCACAGCTTCATAGCAAGAGACCTCATGTTTCCTCCCATGGACTCACTCTCTCTCACAAACATAAGCAAAAGCTCCTACTGTTTCACTGTGCAATCTCCTGCTCTTCCTTCAATTTTTCAACACAGACACATTCTCTTGCCCTCCTGAAACTCATCAGCCGTCTTGCACAAAAAGGGACTCATTCTGTTCTCCCTGGGATTGCATGGCATCAGTAGTACACAAAGGTAGGTCCTCCAGTACTTTACATTGTTAGCACCTCATTAATAAGAATCTAAATAAGCCTTTCTTGCTATCAGTTAACAAACAGGATGAAGTAGTCTCTGTTTACATTTACATAACCAAAAAAGTAAAATAATTGTAATTTCTAAAGTTGTACTATTCCAATGTTTTCTTACTACACCACTGAGGAACCATGAGGAACAAGGCCTCTGTAAATGATGGAGATACAAAAAGCTGTATATGTATAGGTGTCCTTGTGTATTTATGGCTGGAAATCTTGGGAATGTTTCAGGGAAGGAGGAAGAGAGTTCCTTAAAGAACTTATTCCTCGCATCAAATATTAATATACAGTCTTCTCGTCCACAACAGGAAGCTTACCAATCATTTTATTTACAGAGCCTCATCTGCAACAACAGAGAGATACAAATAGTGGGGCTTGGGTTGGTTCCCCACACCCCACCATCCCATTTTAAACTTATTTTTCCTAAGCTTTCTGCTGAGTCTAGTTTCTGGAGCATGTGTTTCATGCACTGGTTTTCAAAAACTTTTAGAAAGGAGTTGAGAGTGGGATGATGGAGGAGTTAAGAGCAACTACAGCTCTACCATATGCATGACAGGAGACTACTATGTGTCTGCTGCAACTTCATGTGCATGTGAAAATGGGGATGACACAAGAATGGCACCTGACACAAAGAATACATTGTCTGTGGCAAAACAAACCAGGGCTACTGTAGCAAAACATTTCATCCTCTTTGGTCTTATTCAGCAGGCTATTTGATCACACCTTACAGGCTGGGCTTTGATCTACAGTGAGCCCTTTGAAGATCCTTATCCTATACGAGATACAGATGCATATATTTCATGTGCCTCTAACATGCAAGTGTGTCCAGTGCAACACTGCCTGTATAAAGTACTCAGCACATTTCTAAAATCTTTCTATCTCTATAAAAATGAAAAGAAACAAACACGTCACCAATGCCAATGATATGTCATAATCAGACTGAAAAATTGTAAATATATTCACAAGCAAAGCTCATTAACTGCTTTTCTTTCAAATGGCTGTTTCCATCATGGGCTGGATGGGAAGTTACATAGCACAGTAACACGTACTCACACCAAAACTTCAGACTGCAAGAAAACTTAGCCCATACTGCAAATTTCAAGACAATTTGGCCAGTTGTTTTAAAGCATCTGTCCTGAATACTTATTGGGTATCTAGAAAAGCTGAAAGACCACTGCCTTTAAACAGCACACTCTGAATGGACAAAAATAACACAAAAGAACTTTTACAGCCTAAACTTTGTTCTACCTGAATATGAACTGGAACAAGTGAACCTTGAAAATTTGCTACTGGTCCTCTTAAATGCAGCAGAACAAAAGTAAGAGAGTTTGTGATCAAGCCCTCTCTACTCAAGAGTGTGGTCATAGGGCAGGTTCATTCTTTAGCTTTCAGACCAGCAGCATTTAGAGGATCTCTTGGGCTGCAACAGCTTCTGCACAGTCTACTCTAAGCCCCCAGTGAAACAGTCTTTCTTCTCTAGCTAGGCCCTGATTGTGTGCCTGCTCCTTGCCCTTCTTGGCATTCCTTATTCACATTTTCTGAAGGCTTTATGTTGATTTGGTCTCACCACCTATGCTTCCCCCACCCGGAACTCATGAAGCTCTTTCCTTCTGCAGTTCTCCATGCTCCACTGCCATCACGAAAGAGATGGTCCCTCTTCTCCTCTGAGGGTGCCCATTGATCCAGAAGGCTGTAGACAGCCTCAGGCAAACAAGCAAGTGCCTTTCTCCTTTTAATGACCAGCTTTGCCCTTGTCAAGAGAACAGAACACACATTAACTGTGAACAAACAAAATAATGTAAATTCCACCTCTCACTGTGGAATTTGTCTGGCTGAACTTTAGGCATTGGAAAGCCTATTGCCTTGTCCAAGTCAGGCAGCTGAGCTTCCTCTGTACTGAATTGAGGGTGATAAGCCTTTTCATAAAAAAAAACCCAAACAACTTTCGCAGTACAGCAGTTATGCAAGCCAGATAGGATAAGTGCCTTTCTTTTCTCATCATCACGGCTCTTCAGTTGGTTTTTATTTTCAGGGCATTTTAGCTGGCTGCAGTAGGGAGCTGGACAAAATACTCATTCCTACACAAGCCACCATCAAGAAGTAACACGACAAAAGCAACACAGTCTTTGTCATGCAGAATACCATACTAGACAAGCATCTCCTATAATGCTCATTGAAGCTAAGAGACACCTTAACACTGCTGTTTTCTGAGAACCTCAGCTGATCAGTCTGATATATCCTTCACAGAAATTCCGATCCAAAGGCAAATGCTTAACTGTCAAAATGACATCTGTGGTCACAGGTGACCTTGTGCATGTTATCAAAAGGGCTACCTTACCTCAGCTTGCTTCACATATTTTCTTTGGAGCCCATACTCTTTCCAAACTGTATCCACCTACTACTTGTCATGTGTGTACTTCCCCACTAGTTCTGGTTTATGCTCCTCAGTTCCATGCAATAAGCCACACTGAAATCAACATCAGCTGCTACAGAACACAACAATTTTCTACTCCTGCAGCAATTCAAGGTCCATTTCATCACCTCTAAATGCAGTGCTAAGCCTTCTGTCTACATTACAGAGAAAAATCTACATACAACTGTGCTGTTGCCACTGTAAAGACTTTAACTGGGGAACAGTTTTGCCTTGAAAACTGGTGTCTGCCTATAGAAAGGTACTTCAGAAAGTTTATAAATACAAAACCAGGTCAAAGAGAATGCAAGAGGTTTCCTTCAGCTCACATTTCACAAACCAATCCAGAACAGAAGTCACTTGTTGACAGTGACACAGTCTCCTCCTTTGTGTTCCACATGAGCTGCAGCAAGGTCACAAATACAGATTGAGTATCAAAGACCTTACACAGACTTCGAGAGAGTCAGTGTCACCTGAAAGTACTTCTGTACTTTCCTTCTATCACAAAAAAAATAATCAAGCCAAAACAATCTCCTTCAAACACACACACACACACAAAAAAACCCCTCCCCTCATCTTTTAATCTTTATCACAAAACAAACTCAAGAGCCTGGAAAGGTTGCATTAAAAGTCTTTATAATATTTAGCCTAACCTTCTCTCCCCTTGGCACTGTGCACTTCAGCTAGACTTTCAGATTGTCATCTCCTGGTTGATGGCAAAATAGATCACTTACTGGCCATCCTGACAAGTCTCTCATGTCTTTAAATGAGCCAAGTCTGTGTGCATGTAGTCAAATTTTCAATTGCAAGGCTGTAAAAAGTGCATCCAAGGCACAACTCCTTCCAAAATCAAATAGTTTTGCAATAGTAGTAGCAAGTACTCACCCTATAGTTTATTTTATTATGAAAGCCTACACTGATCTGCGTAAGAAAAAAAAGGTCCATCTGTCTTTCTGTTTATTTTAAAGTCAGCCAACCTCTGAACTACCAGTCTGAAGCCCTGTATCTTGGAAGTTTTGTTAACGGACCTAAAATTATCTTCCCTACTCCAATGTTGGCAGTTTTTCGGAAGCTCACAAGTCTGTACAAGTTGTTACACTGTCTCCTTCTCACCCTCCATCCCCTCAGGCACTTTGATTCCCTCCGTTCACTCCCACACGTTCCCTGCCACTCCTCCTCCCTGGCAGCCCAAAGGTGCTGCACCAGCTCTCCACAGGTTCTCTTCTGTGGGCAGCAAGTGTGGCACATTTGCCAGCCTGAGACAGTATTTTCACTGGTCTTGGCACTTTTGGTCGACGCTTAAGTGATTCTAATGGTTATTGCCCTGCTCAGAAACTTAATTACTGTCACACTTGTGTGCCTATCTGCCTTCACCAATGCACTGAATTTAGGGAGCCACGCTTCTCAGTTAAGTGTAAACTAGACTGCATGGTAAAGCCTTGAAGAGAATTGACATACCAAATACAAGTTGGTTGCAAAACATGAATAAAGATAGAATATCTAGCTATTTATCATGCCACATTATCTGGGTGCCATAAGGGCTATTTATATTACTTGACAAGCTCAAAAAAAGGAAGCATTTAAAACTTAACAGCAACTAACACCACAAGAAATCAGAACACACAGTCTAACTGTAAATTTGACTATTAGTTGCTGTAAGTTTTAAAGTGAGATGGTCCTATGATGCTTTTCCAGTCCCTTCAACACATCCAGAATATCACCCATTTATTAATTCATCTGTAAAACAAGGATAAAAAAATATTGGGCTGCAAAACATTTTTTGGGATTTTATTCATTCATGTGAGCAAAATATCTGGAGAGCCTCTAGTGAAAGTCACTATCAAGTTGCAAGACATTATTTTTAGTCTGCGGGTATCTTGGCTGAGTTTTTCCCAATAAGAACATGAATAATTACAAATTATCTTTTCCTCTGAAATTTCTTGAAATGAAATTCTACATTTGCAAAAGCAGTCCAGGTATCTGAGCTTTACACTTTGCAAAGCAGAAAAAAGTGCTTTGAAATTCTACTGAGACTTCCCTAGCTAAACCAACTTCAGACCATCCACTTCAAAAGAAGATGGAGACAGACTAAAACACAAAATTCACGAGTCTGCTGCAAACCTCAGAGATCCATTTAATTTGATTCTTAGCATGGTAGAGAACTTTCTCTTCCATTCTGTGCCCTAAAGCCTATCCAGTGCAACCTTGGAGTCAGCAGTGCTGCCACCTCTTTCAGCACAGTTGTGAGCAGCCCTTTTCTGATGGAAGGAATCACTTTTTTGGTGAAATCAATTTTTTGTGTTACAACTACTTTCTAAAAGGCCCTGCTCTGTTCAGGACTAGCTGTATTAGCCAATGTGCCTATAAATACTAACAGTTCCTGGCCTGGAAAACCTACATGAAGAGACACAAAGAACAGGAGAATGGACCCTATTTTTTTGGAGTGGGAAACCAAGACAGTGAAACAGTAATTTCCCAGGGGCACAAAGAAATGCACATTTCACCGTGATCGCAAGTTCAATGTCTAACTTTTAGCTCAGAGCTTTTGAATCCCAGATCAGTTCCTCAACTGTTCTCTCTCCCTGACTTAATGCTGCTTTAATTCTGGTGTAGCACTCTGATGATAAGCCATAGCCTGCAGGACTCAGGCCATGCCATGTCACCAATAGGAACTTGAGAGCTGCTATGGGAACATGAAGAACTGCTGCTTTCCCATCTTCCACCCTGACCATGTCCTGCTCACTTGATGTGGGAAGTCAGCGGATGCAGAGAAAGGGAAAACTTCTTATTAGGAGTGTCCAAGGGAAGTCCCACGTGCTCATGGGGTGCAGCCTATCATATTGTAAGTGAAAGAAACTGATAAAAATTCAGCTGAGGGGCAGTAAAACAGAGAATGCCAGCTTGAATCAAACAGACCAGCAAGCAGCCCCCAAATCATTCTGCCAGTTCTCAAAATGTGAATTCATCATTCTATATCCAGCTTTTAAAATGCCTTTGTTTAGTTAACAATATCCCCAGGCAACGGGACTAGTGATACAGAATGAAAACTGTTGCTGCAGTTGTTCTCATGGCTGTCAGCAATTCCAGAGAGGAGGATTTATAATAATAACAATAAAAACAACAACACTAATACCCATCATCATCATAAATGCAAAACCAGATTACTTCTTTTTGCTACAGAAGGGAAGGCTTAGTACTCAGGACGCAGTATTTGTTTTCACCAACTTTGAAGCTTTCAGTAATGTAGCTCAAGCAGAAAATAACTGCAGATACACTCTGGCCACAGCATGTATTTCTTGCATTACTACAATGGCATGAAAAGCACCTAGGGAATTTCAGTCCATACACACCCTGTTGCAATGTATAGTACAAGGATACCATCTATGCCACCTAGAAAGCCTACTGTTCCCTCTTATGGCAAACCCACATGAGAAACTGATAGATCTCCTTCCAGGAATGATTAGTTCCCCTCAGATCAGTCTCTATATACCAATACACCATCAAGGGTATACAAGGTACACTGTGCTCTGCAGCTCCTTTTCTGTTTGGCTATTATTAGTTCTACCACCAGTTTATTAACCAAGCAGAGCCTGAATAAGCAGTTCTTTGGGATAAGAATGAAAGAAAAGTCATGCACTTCCAAGAACTGACTATTCATAACCTCCTGATTGAAAAACATGAAACATTTGGGACAGTTACAGTCAACTTCAGGATACTCAAGACCACATCACCATCAGGGTTATATGGAAAAGAGTTCTACTGCCCTTTTTCTATACTTTTACCACTTTCTGTATTGCACATTTTCATCAAGCACTTTTGTGGACTGACTCTTGCTAACTGCCATCTACAGAGCTCCAGAAAAGCCCTTGCAGCCTGTTCTACCTTTATGTTTTAAAGTTCTACCATTATTGCTTTCCTAATGTTTTTTAACTGTACTATCATTCATATCACATCAAAACTTGAAGTATATGTAGCAGCACTACACAACCAGTATGTTCCAACCAGAAGTCAGGACAAATTCAAGTGAAGGACAAGGATATCTACAGTCAACAAAAACCTGAGTCAGGCATGTAAGCAAATGCTCTTAATCTATTCAAATCAAAGATTCTACAAATACACAAGGTCACTGTGACCAGAAGGCTAAGAAACTAAAGGAGAAAATGGTAGTTTAGTACAGCAACAGTATAATTTTCTCTCCCAGAGTGACCTCAGAACTTCACATATCTTCTGGAAACACTGCTCCCTTTTCCCAAGCATGGACTGAGCCTGTAATTTCTTTCCCCTGAGTGTTTCTTTCCTGAGATTTTATATATTCAAAAACATTGCTGTCCAAGGTAAAAGAACCATAATGGTCTCAAAAAGGCTCTTCCATAGTGCCCTTATGGAACTATTAATATATTAATGAATCTACTCTGAGAAACCTCAGCAGCTACTGCAGAACCTTAAATAGAAGATCCCAAGGGAAGAAGGAGGGAGGAAAAAAATACTAAAAAAATTAAGAGAATTACTTAGGAAGGTGGACATTTTCTGACTTCAGGAGGACACTACAACCTAGGAATTCTGATGACCATCTCTTTATATTGCTGACAAAGACTATTTTCACAAGAAGGGCTATACTCTTATTTTTAAAACATATTAAAACCCTCCCACAGGCAAGGTAAATCACATTTTAACCAAATATAGCTGTGAGAGAGAGCCCTGTGGATTACCTTTGATCAGCCTAGCAGTGTAAAATTACGTTGTATATTTGTCTATACCAGGCTGGTATCACACAATCAGCTGATGCTAGAAGCTGACCTATTTTTCTATAGTAGTAAGAAACAAAACTTTTCTCCTTAATCCATTTAAGATATGTAAGCAGAGATACAATAACAATATGGTATTTTGAAATGTATTAGCTGATACTATTTAAAAAAACCAGACCAAGCAAATGTCGAAAGAAAGCAGGCAAGCACTTCTGAAATTTCATGTGGTCACTTTTTAAATAAGATACAATCCACCAATACGAGATGGAACACCACTCTAGTGCAATGGCATCTATTAAAAGCTTAGAGAGAACAAAACCAGGAAGATGCAATACAAACAGGATGTGGAAGTATTCATTGGGCAAAACTAGACCTGCAGATGGGACAGTTATAACAAAAACCCTGTGCAATCAGAAAAACCTCACTTTCTCAAGGCTGAGTAGATAAATTTATGTAACTCAAAGGATTTGCAGGCATCTTGTGTTCATCAGAGATGCTTAAAATACCACTTTTTAATAACGCCCACCTACTACTTCGGGATGCACTCAGTCTGAGAGCAAAGGGAGCCTTTATGATCTCTAAGCCAGTCTTTCAGTCTTCTTTACCACCTACCTATAAATACAATTAGTCTTTGTCATTTCAGATTAGGTTAAATGTCTTTATGTATCTGTACACCTGAACAGTACAGAGGCCTTGATGAAAACACTGAGTTTTCTTAAAAAGTAAATATTCTAAGCATGGCTTAAACTCTTCCTACAGAGCTTTACAGGTCTAGCCATTTTTGTAAAAGGACTAAAAACTGAGCTCCAGGGTATCCAGGCACATTAGCCATTGTGGAGAGTAGCTAGGAAGTTTCTCTGGAAGCAGAGCAAGGCAAGGAAGATCAGTAACCAGCGCTGTAAATGCCTTTCGGCACATCCCCGCTTTCCTTCAGTCTTTGGGCTCATGTTAAGCTTCGCTCCTCTTGCTAAAATAGGATAAGCTATTCCAGCCTGCAACCAGGCAAGAAGTACCCAGTAAGAATCAGTTCAAAGCCAGAGACAGAACAACAGAAAGACAAGAATGCAAATGGGAATCCTGAGGCTTCTCAAGTTGATGCTACTTTCCAGGAGGGCATCTTTGACAAAATGGTCTTAACTTCCTGAAAATGTCCAGAAACTACAGTTAAGAAAACGTCGTCATGGGATACTAAAATATCAGTGTCAAGTAGCAGAGGAAACTACAAAAAATACCCCTACGTAGGCTAGAGGGTAGCCAACTAAGAAAAAAAAAGCATTGTAGCAGCTGGTAACGAGATGCAAATGTACTCTCAGTCCTCTCCCAGAAGTCACCAGCATCTCTCCAGAGGATGAAAACAGCAGACTCCTCCAGTACCACCAGATTCCTCCATATATCACAGTATCCATGGTGGCAGTGGGCCTGCTAACAGACAGTGCAGTATCTTTTACTATCTGCTTTACCAAATGACTGTAATTTGGGACCAATGAATCAAAGTCCAATTATCTCACATCCAAGATTTATTCAGACAGCAGAAGTTGCATTGATGACACATTCAAGTTCAGTCGCTCTGGAGCCACAGACAAGAAGTGGCAGATAAAAGTGGGTTTTTTCCAAACTGTAACCTTGCCAACATGCCTCAATCACATTGGATTTAAAGCAGAGTTTGGTCTCTAGGGCTCTGTCAGTATTTAGTCTCCTGATGGAGACTGTCAGTCACCACTAACAACAGTAATTTTCAACACACATGCACCTACCCATCAAGAACCAAAGTGAGCCTACAAGCTTCAGCTCCACATGACACTGAACAGCCATCATATGACAGAAACCTTCTGGCAATAACATTATGGCAATAAATGTGACAATAAGTCACATTTAAAGCAAGCCACTTGGAGCAAAATTGCTCTGAGTTTTCTTCTAATCTCTGCACAAAGACATATTTCCATAAGGCTGAAGTCCCTCTTCCTATCAAAGGACTGCCCATAACCTGCAAAGGCTGGCTTGGAGAAGACAGATTGCAAGGGAAAGAGCTCTAAGCATCACCCCAAAATTGTAACCAGATCATGTACACATGCCACTACAAAGCACAAAAACACACATGTGATTAAAGTAAACATGGGACCAGTGGTAGCACATCAAGGGCTGACAGATCTCTGCAGTACCTATTCAGAAACAAAGGAAACATCCAGAGAACTTCCTATGAACACTGAATTCATGCTTGCAAAAATCAATTCTTGGATTCTTGACTCTCAGCTGCTCCCAGGGCTACACAGGCTTTGAGAGGAAGAACAAATATGACATTTATGTATCAGTCATGTTCTGGGTGCAGCCAGTGCCAGTTCCATTTTAAACCAGGGAAAGCAACTCAGTGACACAGGTGTGGTGTTTGGCATCCACACAGACACAGGTTTGTCTCTGACAAGCAGCTATAACACTTTTGCAGGTAAATTACAAATCATACATCAACCTACTGGCAGTCCAAAGCAGTGGTGACAACTCATAGCTGCAGTCACACTACAGCTGTGGGTCATCAGAGCACAGCTATCTTAACACTTCCTGTCTTCTAGATCCCTTGTCTGTGCCCACAGGGGTGACGTGGAACGAGACAGGAGAAGTCCTGAACCCACAGAGACTTCAGCCTTTATGAATCAGCAGTATCAGCTAAAAAAAAAAAAAAAAAGCTGCACTGGAGGAAAGAAATCAACCTTCACAGATACTGCCTCAGGCAAAAATTACCATGTCTCCCAACTAAGAGGCCTTAGCACTGTCTAGAACACTTTTCCATTAGACCTGCAGAGGCTGATGTTAAAATTAAAAACTGAAAGGACAGAGTCAGATGATTGACCCTAAATAACATCCAAGCAATTCAATCATGTCTTTCCCATTCTGGCTTAGACAGCAGGATATTGTAACTGGTATTGATTGGTCCATTTGCTACTCTAGCTNCGGTGCTCTTTAGCTCATACTGTTATCCCTGTTTAACTGATGTGATTAACTGAGGCAGAAACATATTGAACTTTTTGTCCAAGGTCACACAGTGAGGTCAGGAATGGAGCTAAAAAAGATTCCAGCTCTTTCAGTTCACTGCTTTGTTTCAAACCACCTAATCTCCCTTTCAGCTCTTTGATGCAAAAGTAAAAAAGACT
>WEIV01028614.1:0-19636 GCA_013390005.1 Calyptomena viridis | reverse complement strand
ATAAAGTCAAAACCATCCCAAATTAATATTTAAGCTCAGAATATCCTGGAAGACAAGCTCATTTCAAAACTTGTTATGTATATTAAGATCAAACCATAAAATACAATCAAAATTAAGTGCTTACATGGAGACAATCTATTTTGTACTTTTGCACTGCAAGTTCTGATTTTTTTTTTATAGCATGCATTAAGACATCTTAATATTTTTATTAATATTTTTCATGCTGCTAGTAAACAGTACATATAGGCATTCTGCACATGAAATATTATTGTCCTTCAAAATAATGCAGATGTGAAAAGTAAAAAAATATTTTTTATACTACATGGCATTATATGTCATTAAATACACATAAATGCACAGAAAAAATATTCTTGCTCTATATTAAAATTCTTAAATTATTATAATCACATTTCAAAGTAGCTTCATTAAAGGAATCATGTTTTCAATAAATAATTTTAGCAAACGTTGATGGCATATATCAAAATAGGGGGGTTGCATAGCTTTTTCTATAGATACCAAACATTCTGCAATAAAATACAGCTTAAAATTGCAATGTCCCTCAGGGACATACCACCGGCAGATGCATATTGCCAAGGTCAATTAAACCGATGCAGTTGCGCTGTCATACATGTAAAAGAGAAACCTGCCAGTTTAAGACAAAAGTATCTCTCCAATACAAAGGGCAAAGTCACAGTATTGTCCCAGTGCATGCCCCAGTGTACAGTAAGCTTCAAACGCATCTTTCCGGCAAATCACAGGGATNGGATGGGATTTTCATCCAAGGCTCTGTATCTCCCTTCACCTTCAAATCAAGTATTAGAAGTGTATTTCAAAATGGGGACTGTGTATAATCAGGGGTAAAATAATTAAACAGGAAGCAAGGCACAAACATTATCACCTACTTGTCCCACCTACGTTTTCCTCACCCTTGGCATTTACAAACATTTAACCAGAGGACTTGACTCCAAAGTAATTTTTTGCACCTTACTCAGAAGCCAGAGTCACAGAAGACAGTTTTAAGCTGAAAGACTGTAGCAGGTTTCTTATCACAAGTATTTAATCTATCTACAAGACCTATTAATAGCACAGTCTCTCCCACCTGGCCCATACATGTGGCNTGTAGAACTGGAAGTTCTGACTACTTATTTAATCTTGTGGAAAAATAGGGTTACCTCTGTTATCTATTACATTTCTCTTTGAATTTCTTTGTGCTAAAATAGCTATCTGGACATAATTATACCAAAAGATTTTTGAGTGCAAAGAGTGCCCAACACATCTTCACCTGAAACATTTCTCCAGGGCCTGGGGATTTGTCTGCCTGATCAATATTCTTAAAACTGGGAAAGAACATTTCCCTTGTGGCAAGGTTGACATGGTATCCAACAGCTATTTATTTCTGTCATTTTTATAATCTCCAAGATTTAGGTTATGTAAAAATAAAGGTATGGTTTAAAAGCATTTCATATGTTTCCTAACATCCTCACAATTTGGATCTGGTACCTAGTGCAACTGTGAGGCTGAAGGGATCATCTCCTAGACCACCTGCAGAAAGAAGGGGTGAACTGTGGCTTCACAAAGGGAAGTTCCTTCTCTGCCCCTGCAAGGGGTGAGAGTCTAAGAACCAATACTGAGCAATAACAAATTAGATACCTAATGTTTTTGTTGGTGCATGATTTGGGACAGGGGTAAAGAGCTTCTTTTAAAACCCTCAAAGCCTTCAAAGGTTAAAACTAACATAGCTCTTCTCTTGAATATTTGAAGTACAATTTCATGTTTGTGCTTCTTTCTCCTCCATAGCCTAGTGAGATTTTATATATCATTTGAAAAGATCCTTCTGGATGAAAGACAACACACAATTTAATTACGCTAGTGCTATCAAGTGATGCTAACACAAATAACACTAAACAAAAGGATAGTGCTGAATATATATTCCAAATCCGCTATATTCACAAAGCAAACAAACACAAATGGAAACGCAGCAGCAAATTATAGCATTTGCAAAAACAATATTAAAATATAAGTGAATACAGAAAAAATATTTTAATTAACAAAACAAATCAAATGGAAAAGATTCCTCAAATAAAGCTTTAAAAGTGAGTCTGTGTGTTTGACTGCCATGACTAATTATGCATCCATGTAATGTGTGTTCAATTTGGGCTTATTTAAATAGCAGAAATGCTCATTAGCTGCAGTATATCTGTGAAGCTTCAATAAACAGTTTAATGGTTTTTATGTTTAACCAATTTCATAAGTTCCTGTAATTTTAGCTTTAGTAGCTCATTAATGTTATTTTTGATATCCATCTTACAGAATTCCTTTAAAGTGAATAGTAGCATTACTTCAAAAAAAATACAAATACACTGTAACTTTCTTAATCTAAAATGTATAACTACAGCTGTCACACACACCAACAGACTGATTAACTGCTGACACTGCCCAGTCTAAATGCAAATAAAGAAAGACACAACCATGCTTCCCACATTCTCTGCCCCACTAGTGTACTGAATCAGGATTACAAAGTGGTTTGACTGGACAAAGCTGGCTCCAGTTACACTGGGAGAGTATCCTGCTGCAAGTTGGTACTGACTTTGCTTTCTGCCTGTCACCAGCAAGCAAATGTGTACTGATGTGTATCAACTGAAAGAGCAGAATTTGTGCTCTAAGTTAGCAGGGCTTTAGAAGTCATCATGAAGTTACTTTTGGATATTGGTAATCATTTCATTGTGTGGAACTGCCGCACTAAAACTCATTCATTAAACCTATTTGTGGTGAAAAATCCTATTCCAAATAACTCAGCAGGAAAACTCCTACCTATTTCAATAGAAATCTTTTGATTCTACATAAATTGCAGTTTTATATATAACAACTTTTTTACAAGTCCGGTGACTAAAAGCCTTTTCTGTTGGTGTAAGGCAGATGCTGTGCTACCAGGGAGACACAAGGTCACCCCTGTGGGCATTCCCAGCTGGGGTATCACAGCCTCTCTTCCTCCTTCTACTCTTTCATTAGATACTCAAGACCACTGCTTTAAGGCTGAAGTTACCTAGTTGTCTGAGCAGGCTGTATGAAGAAACTCAACATTCCTTCCAGGTTCTGGAACCCTTGGCTTACGTGCTACTTGAAGTTCAATATTTGTTCAAAGGAAGACCAAAATCTTTCTCACTTATGAGGTCAGATCTCTGCAAACCTTTTCACTAGAAAATGCTTCTTAAACGGTAGGAATAAACATTAAGTATGAGTGGGTTAAATAATAAGATTGTAAACAACTTGGGAAAAGTTATCCTTGCTTTATGTCGAACAACTCCAGGGGAGCAGTAAGCCTTCTGGGGTTTGCTACTACGGGTTCCAAGCAAGATCACAGTTGCAGTAAAATTAAAAGCAAAAAGAAAGTTGTGACTGATTCCTAGAATTACGAAATAAAAATTTGCCCTTCAGTCACGATGCAATACGTAGCTACTACCAAGTTTTTCATAAAACATGTTTTAGTCCACAAATAAATTACTATTTCTGGGGTTTTTTTACAAAGGCGGTATTTGGAGTTCGCTTGGATGTTTTTGCATTTCTCTTTTTTGCTTCTCCGGAACAAAAAAATAGACATTATCATGCTAAGATTCAGTGTTCTGGTACATGGGAATACTTTATCTTTACTGCTGCCTGCTAAATAGGGAGTTGAACTAAGCTTATGTTACCACTTTGAAAATTTTACAGTCCAAAATTTTACCAGCAAAATTTTGCAGTCCAAAAATATTTTCCTTTGCTTATCAGAACCATATACGTAAGAAAAGGGTTATTCAAAGTTCAGACATTAAAATCAATTGGATTGGCGTTAAGTAGGATGTTGAGGCTATATACAGTGCTAGGCAGCACAAAGAATTACATTTGTGTGTGTTGAGTAGCTGCAATTTGGAACAGGCACAGAAGATATTTCAGTAATATGTCATAAGTCTCCAAAATAACAAACTAAGCAAAAAATCACAAATCCGAAGAAAAGTACAAAATTCCTCTCACAGCTCTTTGTTTATGTGGGTCAGCTCAAAGGCTTTGGTAAGCTATGCAGTAAAAAAAAGCAGCTTGTGCTTGCAACATCTTTTTTCAAGAAGAAGAAAATATTTTTCTTACTCCATCTGCAGTAGTTTGATTTGAACAATTTACTAGGGCGGTTTTTTATTCAGTAAAGTGGTAATTTTCTTAAAACAGTCTAGAAGGCAACTCTCTTGTTTTGTCTATTAGCAACTTCATAAAAGCATAAAATGGACTTAGCTATTTCTGTTCAGAACAACAGTCACCCACACGCTAACGGCTCCCTATAAAACTTTCAAACATGAGCACTAAGGCTGCCCCGAACACTTTGATGAACTGGGGTTAAGTATGATTTTAATCTTTCTGGTTTTGATAGCATTTTATTTATTCTTCTATCAGTAGAATCAGCATTTAACAGTATCAATAGGACATAACCTGTTAGTTTAGCCCATGCCAATACTGCATTTGCAGTTCCCTGAGGTGCCTTACGAACTAGGTCAATTGATAGGGCTCTTTGTATGAGCAGCAATTAACACATTTATTCAACCTGCATCTGAGTCACCAAGTCACAGAATAACTGAGACTGGAAGGGCCCTCTGGAGGTTGCCTAGTCCAGTCCCTTCTTCAAAAACTAGATCAAGTTTCAAGTCAGACCAGTTTGATCACAACATTGTCCAGTTTTGAGTACCCTCCAGCATTTTCATCTCCATCTTTTGATGGAGAAGACCCAAATATTTCCATCTTTTCTCCACAAGAATGTATTTCCTTAAAAAAACAAAGAAACAACAAACAAACAAACAAAAAAACCCAAACCCACCCCAAAAAAACCCAGAAAACACCCATAAGAAAACACCATGAAGATAAGATGCTACTGGTAGTTGGGTATTTTTTTTTTTGTTTAGCTGGGGTTTTTTTGGTTTTGATTTGTTTTTTTATTACTTCTTTTTGTTATGTACACTGAGGTAGCCTAAAGTTTTGGTTGTAATTCAGCCCAATGGTGAAAATAAACTTGACTTTCACTAAAGACAGCTTAAACAAAAAATAAAGATTTAAAAGCACCTGAAATGGTATGCTCAAAATAAACACTTTATGCACTCAAGTCTTAGTTTCTTTTCACTTTCACAACATCCAAAACAAATGCCTTGCATTTTTCCTTTTAAATTGATTGCTATTCTAACAGCAGTTTCACCCAAAATACAGCGCGAAACTGAGGTGTTTTGCTCATCCCCAAGGTAAATGACTCTTCCTTCATGATCAGCTCACTGTGTGACTTTGTTTCCCTGCCATTTTATGTTCCTATTCAAAAAACTGCCAACAACTAATTTAGACAGTAAATGCATACTAGGAAATACAAGACTGGCACAGTATTACGGCTAAGCAACACAGTAAGTTCAAACTTTTAACCGAATTTTTAATGTGGCAGAAAACAGAATCACTCCTTTAACATCTTCTCCCTGCTTTCTGGAGGTTAGATTGAGCCCTAAAACATGACCGACACAGATGCCAGTCTTTATACAGCTCCAAGTGGAATGGGAGTCTGTTCTCTCAAAGAGACATAGACTGTACCTCCTGTGCCCTTTAGAGCAGGAGGCAGCCCTGAGTAATTAGCACTGTACATAGCTGGGTGCAGTTGATTTCTAGATAACAGCCTCAGCTGCAAGAAACTATCCCAAAGCAATAGTTACACACACACGAAAGGACTGCTCCTGGAATTCACTTTACTTGTTCCTTGAAGAACCAGGTTTATCCTTCTTTTTACTAAAGGAGAGAGTTTAGACTCTTCTCACAGCTCCATGATGGTTTACCATTCTATACTATCGGGCAGGAATACACCATTCAGATTCAGACCCTCCTTATAATATTTTAGATTTACCATTTTCCTTGATTGAAAGGATTCACAAAACCACATTATGCTAACAAATTTTGAATACTAAATTTTCTGGTCATGTGCAAACTGAAGCACTTGCCAAGTCCTCTGTCAGAGCATTTATACCCAAAGGACCCGACAACACGTCATGGGGTAAACGGCTGGCACGACTGTACCCTGCAGAGGTAGTCACATTGATCACCAAGGCCTTCAGAAACTGCTAGCCAAGATGAGCATCTCCAGCCTGAAGATCTATTCATTTTATCAACATGTCTCTTCCAAGCAAAAAGTTTTTAACTTATGAGGCACATTTGTCGTATGTGCCTGAACTCTTTACGTGCAATCTAGTGTAAAAAGAGAATGGTCTGAGCTCTGCTCAGTTCCCATGTTCTTAGCTCTACTCCTGTTCTTCACCTCTCTGCTGAAGGCAGACAATCCATTCAATCTCTGAAGTGTCACTGACGTGTCAATTTCTGTATCTTTAATATAGAATTATGTAATTGCTAATTTTTAAGACTAAAGCTTGTAAATACAACTACGAAATATTGTATGAGAGAAGTCACAGTTCTCTTGTATATGCACAAGTAATGAGTAATACCCAGACCAGCTGAAGCAGAATAATGAATGTCTTAATTCTTGGTTAATTTGATAGGTTCAAATAAAAAGTTTCAGAGATTAGACTAGCTCAGCCTAAAGTTGTAATATAATGAGTTTCTCTAAAGTTAGTAAGACCAGAAGAAATTCCCAAGAGTATTCTTTGAGATCTCATTGGCATTGAGAAAAAAGAAAGACATATACTGAGCCATGGTACATCTTAGTTCCAGCTCTATAGAGCAATTACAGAAAATTGTTTTGTTACCAGACCCTCAAGATTTTTTCTAAGAGGTACACCTAAAGGACAAAGAAATTCCTGCGAAGAGGACCAGCAGTCACAAGCTGTGTAACCTCCAGGAGAGCCATTTTACAGAACTGTCAAAGTACAGGAAATGGCTGCAGCTAAAATAACAATCAGCATTTGCAGAATACTTTAGTTAGGATTACCTTTACTGTCACTTAAAATGGAGCCAAAGGCACTGATCACCACATCAGCTTTCAGACGGACAACCTGATCTCCATCTTCTTTCCAGTTTCCATCATCATCTTGTTCAGTTCGAACAAATTCCATAGCAACAATTCGTCCACCCTTAAGAACAACTTTCCGAGGGGAGAGGAAAGGCAGAAATTCACACTTCTCTTCTTTGGCAAGTTCCATCTGTAGAGCAGAAGCAATACAACATATAACTTTAACTATACTGTGTTTTCATGAAAAACAAACAAACAAGCCAACCAGAACACATTTTTTGACTCAAGATGTTACCATGTGTTCTTCTGTACTAAAGTCAGCTGCCTCCAGTATGCATTCAGTCATCCATCAGCTTCAGAGACTGATGCTATTAAATCAAGCAGTGGCACTAGGTAAATTTTCAAGGCAAATATTTCTCCAATGTATTTTCTTGTTGTTTCATTATTTTGAATATATTTAACTCCTTCGAGGGCAAAAGAGTTACCTTATGTAACTATCTGTGTCTCTTGAGAAGACTTCTAGTATTATTTTGGATATGCCCTGATTTGTGTTTACTATGATTTCAAAATTTTATTAAATACTGTCTACCATGTGCAAACAACAGTTTTCTGAGTGACAATCCAGACAGGATCTTCTGAATCTCTGCCACAGTAAAACTGCTTAAGTCAATCAGCATTTTGTTTTAGCAAAGTCTTCAGAATTTGATTATCTATGTTTATACAACTTTTTTAACGCAATATCCAACCTGACATGATTCTAGCATGGCCATTACTAGATGAAGCTAGTTTTATTTTCGGCCATTGCATGATTGCATGAGTAAACATTGACAACTTTTAGGAATTTATCCAGCCTGCTATCAAAGAATTTGGTTCAGAGAGACAACTGATATAGTAAGAATCTGAATAGCACCTAAGTCTGTGCAACAGCTTTGATAATCTCATTGTGTCTAGAACTCTTAATTGAAGTGCAACAGAAACAAATTATGCACTAATAGACCCTCTATAACTTTCTTTGCAGCTCAAATCCTCTTCTCTAAAATCTACGGTGCCCACTTCCTTGAAATAGATGACCAAACCTACTAAATCTCATGATAAAGATACATTAGATATACTGATATCCACAAGTATGTAAAAATGTAACGTACCAAATAAATGAAAATGGAAAAAGACCAGTGTGGTGGCGTGCTCTTTATGTTTGTTTCACTGTAATGGTTTGTTCTGTTACCCCCTACCCTATATTTGGTTCGTTCTGGTGCATGTATACTCCCCTATTATGTAATCCCCCCAACTCCTCCCCTTCTTTTGTACCTTTCCCTAAACCCCTCCTATCCCTAATATATGTACCCCAACTCCGCCCCTCGTTCTAGAACCTTCCCTATCAATCATCCCTACTTGGTATCCCATAGGCTTGAGTAGAAGGCCTTTGGTCTCTACTCCTGTCTGTCAACCCTCAACCCCACCTCTCCCTCCACCCCACTGGCCCTTACCCTCTCTCTGCCCCTCAATCCTACCCACTATAAAACCCCATGTCCTGAGCCAGTCGGGGCTCACACCCTGTTGGTTGCCTTGGGGTTTGGACCCCCAATAAACTGTTCCTCTGTTTTTGCCCCAACAAGAGTGAGTCGCTTTCTACCCTTTTACCCTCCGAATGCTACGGCGCCCATACCATCCTGGACAAGGACTCCTTGGCAAGGTCAGGCCAACTAGTCCGCACACGTAGTCCCTGCGCAGGACATGTGGATAGGGGGTACTGCTTGTCTAGGGAGGCCTTAGTCGCCTGGTGGCTGGTGTTCCTTGGGAAGGACCCTTGTGCCATCGGGTGACCCACACCTGCCCGGTGCCCTCGGCGTGGCAGTGCAAGCTAGCCAGGGCTGAAGAAAGGTGTTGGGATCGCTGCCACCCAGGCCGGTGCCGTGGCAGACCACCAAAATACAAAATCTAATCTGATAAATACTCCTAGAGTATGGATACATTGAGGAAGCAGTCAGTTTCAAAACGTGCAGACAACCTGATAAATTCCAAAGTGCAAAGTCAAACTAAAAATCAAATTGAATGCTGGTATCTGTGACAAATGACATTGCTTCATTGCTGTTGGCAGTGAGTCAAAACCAAAATCACTGTAAGTAATTTTTTTACAAGATTTTATAGGCTCACAAGGCAATGTCAGAATCACTGAGATTCATTAAACAGCAACCAGAAGGTATCATTCCAGGATCTAACCGTGACCCAAGAGTCACCTAAAATACTAAAATGGCTGTTTGATTTCAAGATTAAAAATTTTACTCCATTTTATAGTTTACAAGAAATTCTAGCCCCTGCTTGCAAATACATCTCTGACTTTAGAGAAAACAGATATAACAGTGAAAAATAATGCATATACAGAGTGTAAGGAGCATCAGATTTTTAATAAACATTCATACATTTTAGGAGCACTTTTGTAAGCAAAACCTTTAGTAGATGTCTTTTAAGTACCAATAGCACCCTTTCAGGCCCCATACAAATAACAACCAATATGCCTTCTCATAAATGCTGTTATTGAATTTTACCTCTTCTGGGACAGCCCTGATATTAGTGAACCCCTTCCTGAAGACCACGAACACGTGACGAGCTCCGCAGCGTAAAGCAGATGTTGCACAGTCAAAAGCAGTGTCTCCTGCTCCAAGTACAATCACAGTTCCATGTATTGATGGCAATGGAGAGTGACAGCCACACATCCCTGAGAGATAAAAGGAAAACCCCATTTTCAAGTAGAGAAACCATTTCTGCATGACAGCTCAAAAGGTACTTGTACTCAAAGCAGTGTAAAATTGCATCTTACAGTTTCCAAGCATGGAGTGTCACTATCAAATTATTCTGCTCCACTGAAAGACAGTTTTATTCCCCCCCTTTAAGACATGCTCATATACATAATTTCATAGTCAGTACTTTAAGCAGCTGCACCCTTCTACTGAGAAAGAATTTAAACTACATGTTTTTAGGACTGTAGGTCCTGTCAGGTTGAAACTAGCACTGTGAGATCTTTTTATTTGAAAAGTAACTTTGTGTCTCATCAGATTCATTATTCTCGCAGTTNAAAAAAAAAAAAAAAAAAAAAAAAAAGATGACCAGTTGCTTTGTGTAATAGTGTATCTACCTTAGTCCCCTCAGTCAGTTTTCTATAAAGCACTGACTGTTCTGGCTGTAACATGGTTCTCAGAGGCTATTCTCTGCAGCAGCTTAATAGGAGGAGAAAGAATATAATTATTACAGTAATTCCTGGATCTTTCATTGAGAGAAAATGTTCAATCTACAGTGGCTTTCTATAAATGATATGTAAAACGTTACATGGAGAGAATGACATTTTTTTTGTCATCTACTGCTTGTACTCAATTCAGTTCAACAAGAAATACTTAAGTAAAATTGAACTGTTCTTTTCCTGGGATTTGACTACACTTTATCACATGCTTAAATACAACTAACTGTTGATTAGGCAAATGATTGCAACTTGAAAAATAATGCCATAAATAACAAAAAGCTATATTCTTAATGAACCAGTGACAGTTCAAGTCAGGAGGCACTAAGCTGGCCATTTAACCATTGCACTGTAACTCAAATATCCAGCTATTGCAGCAGCAGATTTTCATATGTAACTGTGGAATACAAGCATTACTCAAGTAAACAATGCTTTTAATTCAGACGTATAAATTGAGTGAGAAACAATGTTCTAATACACATATTCTGTCTGCATTTGTAAATTGCTTAATGTATGACTAATGCTATAATTTCTCCCTCTATGCATCTCATTTACTATTTACTTAATAGAATTCTTAGTCTGAAATTCTCTCTAAACTTTTCTCATTTATTTTTAATGAACTTAATCCTTTATAAAAATCATGCACTGAGCAGTGAAAAAAGCACAAGTGCAGCAGGGGAATGGAGGCTCACAGTGCCATCCCAGTGCCATCACAGCAGCCCACTTTGCTCTAACACGCTGCTCCCAAGGTAAATTCACATCTACATATTTGCAAGGGGAACCCCTTTTGGAAGAAAATATATTAACAAGTGGTATTCAGAACTTAATAAGCAGGCAGGATATGTATTTTACTGTGACTAAGTCTATTATGTCTCTTATTTAGAGAACTGTCACAGTGAAAAAAGAGGATAGAGTAGGATGTAGGACGTGTATTTTATTTTAAAATTCCATGCCTTAGAGACCAAGAGGTGGCCAAAGCTATAGACAGACACCAGGAAAATTAAGTAGAAGAGACCATGTTAATTAACAGACAACACCAAAGAGCTATCTATTACTGTCAGTCAGAAAAGGTTAGTTCTTCCAAGTTCATCCTTTTTCTCATTGTAGACTTAATATAAAAAAAAAATCATTATATACACTAGGAAGTCAAGAGTGCTACTGTGCCACATTTTAAAACATGCAGATCACAGTAGATGCAGATCCTCATCCAGGCAGGTGTACGAATACGAGTGCTACACATCCTCACAGAATTGTAGAAAGTATTTTTAGTCAAATTGTTTCAAGAGAGGATTGTTTTGCAGGATTTTTTTTGTTTGTTAATCTACAAATGTTTTTTGAGTACATATTCTCAATCTGTTTTATTTTTAAACATCTCTTAAAAAAAAACCCACCAAAAAACCATCCTTTTCTCCCAAACCATTCAAACTCACTTTGAGCTTAAGAAAACAGAAATAAGCATTTGATTGAAACAGCAGAGAGATGGGACAGATGGGACGTAGAATTTCACTTCCTAAATATTTTGCATAAAATGGGATAATAAACTTTACTTTTATAGGCAGAATAATTTGCCACAGAAGATATATTCTTCAACAGTGTTTAAGGCAAGTCTAAATAAGCAGGCAACCCTATATGATGCTAAAAGAAATTTCTGAATGCTCAAATGAAAATCAGTGTGTAGATACAAAAAGTTATTTCTATATTTATATGGTCATATGAAGTTTAAACAGCACAAGTGCCACATTCTGCACCTGGGGTGGGACAACCTTGGTTGTANGTCTCCTGGTTTGTTCAGCCTGGAGAAGAGGTGACTGAGGGGAGACCTCACTGAGGTCTTCGACATCCTCCTGAGGGTCAGGAGGAGAGGTGTCAATCTCTTCACTCTTGTGACCAATGACAAGACTTTAGGAAATGTCATGAAGCTGACTCAGGGGTGGTTTAGATTGGATATCACATCACATTCAGGAACACTGAAAGCAGCTATACTCCTTGGGAGCAAATGCAGCCATCTCTGTACTCAAAGACAGATGTAAAAGCATAGAATAAGACTGGATTTGGTGCTTACAAACTGAGCATTGTTTTATTAACTCCTGTCATATTCCTGTTATCCTGTGTCTTAGACTGTGAGTTCTTTGAGTAAGGAACTAGTGCTCACTTAAAAATGCCTGTAGAAGATGGGATCAAGTAAAACTATTTATCAACAATATACAAAGCAGCTGCTTATATAGGTTGGAAACACCTTCTTTAATATCAGATTTCTTCAAGACCATCTTATATACATTTTTTATATCATGATAAATCATACAAATGAGAAGCTGAAGTCATCTTTTGACTATAACTCAAAATAACAAATGTAACTTCTTAGGGGTAATGGTTTGCCACGTGTTTAGATTTTTATATATGACTATTTGGTTTATAATCTCTAGGACTGACTTTCCTGACATTGTCACTCAAGTGCTTAGTAATTGGATGTGCTGTTACGTAACCAGACAATTTTATATCTATCTATCTATCTATAACTACTAATGAACTACTGAATGTGATTACAACAAGAATATATCACACACCTGGTTTACTTGCCATTGCTACCAAAGGTAAGAAGTCTTTAGATGTGTAAAATCCTTGATCCATTCCCAATCCTTGGAATATACCGTCTCTGTTTGGTTCTGGCAAACCTAGAATAGATATTTTTTGGCACAACCAGAATTACACAGGAAATTTTAATGACTAATACATATTTTGCATGACACACACATTTTCAAACACATCTTCAATACAAGTACTTTTACAAACGCTCAGATGTTTCCAAAAGAATATCACAAATGACTGTGGTTTCACATTTGTACCCCGTAGCTTATATAACTGGTGATCATGTAATAGTACTGGCACTTGAAAATCAGGTTGCTGGCTAAGGTGTGTACTCATATAACTCATAACAAAAAAATGCAGATGAAAGGATTAGAGAGAACAGAGTGAAAAAGCAGGGAAGCTACTAGTGAAGACTCTAGCAAGCTTTTCTTCTATTGCTTTACCTGCGTATACACGTAACTCTTACTACTGCGAAATGGTTTTGTTTCCTTTGGTTTGAGGCACTTTTCAGTACAGCTGGTCTGCAGATAATACAAATGAGGCAATAATGAACAGCTTAAGTGATGAGAGGAGGACAAATGGCAGTGCTGTAGATCTGTCTTATTTGTATGCCACCATTTTTTGCCATTCTTGATTGTTTTCTTGAAACCTGGGAGTCCTTATTGGCTGACATTTATTTCTAGTTATTAATAGCACACATTTAGACAGAAGCTGTAGAACACAGACAAGGATTCACTTCACAACCATTAATAGCAACAAATCCCTTTCAGTTAAAAGAAAGCAGCAAAAAGCATCTTCCAATTACCAAAGAACATCTTCTCATTGGTGTGTGAACATTTGGACAGCACGAAAAACCAGCCTAGCTGACACAGAAGTTAAACTTCTTTTTTTTATGCAAATGCAATGATCTATCAGGTTATTTTCAACAGAGTCTCAACTTTCAAATTTACATCTAAAAACCCATAACATTATCAAAAGTATGTTAATTAATAATTACATACTGAAATGAAGTAGATGTCAACCAACAATTTTTCTAGGAAAACACACTAGAACCACAGTTCTCAGAGCAAGCAGACAGAGCTGGAGTATGCAAAGCAATCTGTGTTCCCTCCATTCTCAAGCATGGTTGGCAGTAAACTAGTATTTCCCTCTTTGAGACACACTGGTCTGGAAAACCCTAATAGTTATATCAACGAGAAAGCAGGATTGTGCTTTGAGGACTGCTGTTCGAAGCAGGGAAGGTTTGGGGTCTTTTTTGTATTATTTAAGCAGCAAAAATCTGTCACATGACAGCATAAGATCAGAACTCAGTCATGAGAAAATATAGTACTTTTTCATGAGTCACCCATATGAGGGAAGTTTCTTAAACCACTAGATCCCTGAATGAAGTTGATATACTACAAGAAGAAAAAAAAATTGTATTTTTAGATTTAACAGTTCCAGTGAAGAAAAACAAAGCATACTCTCAGTGAATTCAAAAGGTTTATAAGCTCAAAAGCAAATAAAAAAATCCTGACGTTTTTGTATTTCATAAATCTCATGCTATTGAACACTATCTTGAATCCTATTTATAAAAAATAATCATGATTCAGTTGCTGAACACCTCACTTTCAAACCAACACTGATCTATAGTTGGATATTGAGAAAAATAAGGTTAGGAAATACTAGCACGTACTGAACTTCAAGACCTTTGAATGCTGTACTTTATGGGTAGAGTGGAATTTCAGCTAATGAAGAATGAATAATGGATACCCTAAGTGGCTGCCAGAAATACTTAGTACTATTGAAAGTACAATATGTAAAATGCATTAGAGAAATTATTTTTTAAACAGCATAGATTTTCCCCCATGTATATATTGCAAAATCACCTATGGCAAGAAGAGTGCCTCAGAAAAAACTCTCAGTGACTGCCTGCAAACAGAGGACAGAGTAATGCAACTACTTCCATAGAGGTAGCCATAAACCAGCTCAGACGCCTCAGTTTACTCTTGGGAGAAACACTCTTGTCATTAGTTAGATGTGCAGCCTGCATTAAAGATAATTTCCTTTCTACCTAACAGCTCCGTTGAAACACAAGGAGAAACCCTCGCAATTTTTTTTCCACTTATTTTTGCCACTTTTATCATCTCCTAATGAAAACTATCTTGTCTCTAACAGCATCAGTAATTTAGCTCCCATAGGCTGAAGAAAGAGTATAATTAAGGAACTGTTGCAATGTTCATGGTTCAGCTTCATCACTAGCTTAGTGTCACTGAAATCAAAGGAGTTGGATTAAGAATGCATTGGATTCAATAATGTTTAGCCTGGCTAATAGATCAGCCTCTGGCTGATATGACCAAACAAAAGCCAAAGAGGTAGTCAATATACATGGCATTCACTGCTATTTATTTTACTATTTTAATTTTGCTGAAAACTCCATGAAAAACAGTTTTGCAATACTTAAATTTGAAATAAATGCAGGGGATTTTTTGTCTTATACCTATAAACACCTAGTACAGACTCAAGCTAGTTGCTAAGCACTTGCTGGAAGTTGCACTGTATTCTAATGCATCTCCTTTTGCTGTTTAGTATTTGCCATTTTAGTGATTGCACTTAATTTTGCTAAAATAAGAGAGTTTGAGTACTTCTTAAAGTAGGCTAGCTAAGAAAGAGGCAGCTAGAGAAAGAGATCAAGAACAGGTAAGACTTTAGAGACACCATTTCATAATAAACATCTGCGCCACAGAAGTAATCTTTACAGAGATACCAAATATTTATAAATAGCCAACAGCCTCTTGGGAGAGAGAATGTTTAACAAAACAAAAAAATACCCCAACCAAACAAAACCAACAAACAACCAAACAACCAAACACACAAAAAAAACCCCAACCAAAAACACAGCTGTAGAGCAAAAATGTAGTTTTGAGCAAATGGGTTTGGAGAAGAAATAAATTTTAAAACCCAGTCAACTATGAAAGACACAATGTAGCCCAAAATAATGAACCAAGAGAAATACCCTTTAAAGAGACATGAGAGAGATCCTTTAGCAAAAGGGAATTCACAGAGTAGCGCAAAATAGCCAAGAGCCACCCAATCAAAAATGCTTAGGAAAAGATGAAGTCTCCCTAGGTTTTAGGCTGAAGCCAAGGTAGTAAGTTCTTTCTCTCCAAATCCACCTGAAAGCCAACTAAAAGGATGGGGTTTTATTTATTACTTGGTATTTCTTGTCCTGAAACAACCTTCCAGTATTCCATATCTTCTGTCTTTAGATAACCTGTATCAAAATCTAGTGATAACAATTATTTCCTTCCCCTGTGCTAAAGAACAACTCTTGTGAAGGGCAACCAAGAAGAGGCAGCCTAGAAAGGCCACTCCCCTGGTGGTGTTTGGATGGACTGTGCACATCTGACCTTACACAAGCAGAAGGCTATGCCCAGCCCCTCATCTTCTGTAGCCAAGGCCCTGGACTTCCCAAAGCCTCAGTCCCCTTTTACTTGCTAAGGCCAGACAAAAAGCTTCTGAAGCAACTGATACCCAAGCCACACAATGAAGCCTCTTGGGCTGTGAAAAACTGCACTTACTAAGAATAGAGAAAGTAGAAACATTGTGAAAATAACAGCCTGCATGACAGATACAGTTCAGCTTTGCAAAAGCTAATCTAGACAGTCCCAATCTGGGTCAGGTATAGCATAGAAAGCAATTCATCTCAATTCCTAACCCTCTGGTTTGCTATGCTCTGCCTTTCATCTCCAGATGCTCCAGCTATCTCTAAGTAAGCAGCACTGCTCTCTCTCTTCCTTCTTTTCTTCATTTGATTCCCACAATCCCTTCTCAACTGTGCAATACCTCAACATCATTGTTTCTCCCATGTCTGAAATATCATCTACTTTCCAAAGTCATTAACTACTCTAGTAGTGGCTTTGGAAAACACAGATTTTAACGTCCCATTTTTATATCCTTTCTACACACACGCATATATATATATATATATAAAAAAAAATATCACCTGCCTCCTACCAAGATCTTGTACTCTTTGTTCTCACAATGTTGATGCATGTCAATTTTCTTAATCCACGGTGTGAAGCCCGTGATCTCCATTCAAAGACAATTTAGATACAATTTCCTAGTCCAGTTGAGATATGAATCACTAAATGATCAGAGCAAATTTTTCACATATATGAGGCAATATACAAGAATTATGCATGGACTATGTAAGAGATTGGCATGCAGAGCAGTGCACCTCGTCCACTTGGTTGCTGCACCAAATAAATCAACACATGTCAACACATCAATCAGCTAAGTCTGCTATTACTGTAACTATGAGCCCAGTCTGGAAAGGGGAACTAAAGCAGGAGTACAGGCACAGCATATCTCTCCCCAGAAATAGGAATGTGTTGTGAACCTGAAGTTATTGTTTGGATTACTTAAATCTGACGTGTTTGGGCAGATTTGCAGTTTCAAATGAACTTCTCAACTGGTCTTAATAATTGACACATGTAATAAGCCCTTGTCCTTGATAAGGATAAAATGTAGTTTTCACTNAATATTTTAAAACTTTTCTTAAAAAACATATGCTAAAGTAGATACAGAGGAAATTTAACTGATCTCTGAAGGTAAATTCTAAATCCACCATCTGCCTTCTGAATTAACAGAAAAGAATCCATTTTGTCCCATTTCCCTGCCTTTTTACACACTGAGTGTTCCAAATTGCTCCTTGTGCTCCCACACAAAAATATTTCAGATGTAGCACGTCTGATGACATTTCACACTTGCCCAGAGACTTGCAGCTACAGGTACCATATGGTTAGCCAGTGACTACAAAGGTACATGGCAGAGANGGCAGCTGACTGAAAACACATCTCCAGACAAACCAAAATAAAAAGGTGCTGAAGTATAAACATACAGTAGCCCACAGGTACAAAACTAACTAGAGCATTTTTTCTGTTTTACCTCATATCAAACACTGAAAACTTGGGGTTGCTTCATTTTTAATTATGATAATACTAAATTTTGGGAAAAGATAAGCTAGATCAGGTAAACAAATTGAGAGCTAGGAACTCTCAAGCAATATTCTGTCTTTGCACTCTTAGCTGTTGCTTTCCTGACAAGATCAGGACTGGCTGCATTGTTTTTACCAACCTCTTACTGTCAGGTAAAAATGTAAATTCAAGCTGGTGAATGCAATGTGTGTTNAACACCATAAAATCCAAAACCATAAGTATCCTTTAATAATTCTGAATGCCTGTTCTTCTTCAACAAGTCTAGTTTGTGGTCTGCGGAAATGGAGATCAAAATCTACGTATTTAAAGCAGTTTTAGCTAATGTCAAACAATCCATGAATTGTATAAATTGGATCATGAGTTTTAAGCACATTAAAGTATTTTCTTGAAAGGTAACACTGAAACTGTAAACTCTCATAACTGTCAAATTTACAGTTTTCCCTAGACACGATTGAACCTATTTGTATGCAGTGGCATATGCTCTACCTATTTTTTTCTAAGAAGTCAAGTTCATTCATATCAATATTGCTAACCTTGCTGCCCACGGATCAATATTACACAACAATTTAGATACAAATGATACTGAAATGCATAATCCAAGTAAGGTAAACTGTGCCACATAGCATGAATTGTAGGGGTGTGTTTAGTATAATCAGCTATGACATTCACCATACATGGAACAGACAACCATTGGTATCTAAAGAGATACCTCTCTACATTTTTAAAGGCTTGATTCTGAAAGACCAGATGCCCAGCGAAGTTACAAATGCTCTGCAGGTGCTCAGTTTTTCTCAAGGTCAGTCCATTAGTGATTCAGTAAATACTTTTGAGACTTGTATTTTTATAGAATTTCTCTCGTTTTCCTTGAGATTTTTTTTACAGTGACAGCTTTGTTACTTCCTGTTGTGAGGTTCAATAGAGTATGTTTTCTATGTGGTTGATTTTTTTTTGTTTGCTATGTATGTCGATGGAGATAAGTGTTTTAATTACTTTTTTAATGTCTATGCTTTTTGTATTTTCTCCCTCTCTCCCTTTATTTCCTGCTGTTGAGATTACTGCCTCATCTCCACAGCAGGTGGCTCCTTCAAATTTGTTTTCTCTGTAAGCCTAGTAGATTTATTTTGTAATATAACTGCTCCTTTTCACTGTTTTTTATTAATGATTTCTTTACTTTGGAATAGGTATGCTTGCAAGGTTTGTAGAAATAATTCCCTAATGATGGCTAAAGGCCTCATTCATAGAAAAATAAAAGGGAAAAAAGTAAAAGAACTACAATACATTTGGGTTAGCCTTTTCTTACCCTCTAGTTTGAATGTACACTGTGTACAGCATATGTGAAACACCCTTCACATCTATCAACAAGAGCCACATACAATTGCTGCAGTGCATTACCAATTAAATAGCTATACTCATATCATGTGTTTTAAAAACATTTGAGTAAGTAGCCGAAGCTGGAAATAATGCAGTCTACAGGTCTCACACCTTACTTTGTTGCTAAATTAGACCAGAGACAAGTATCTGAACTCCTGCACAAGGTATTGAAATAATAAGAAAGAAGGAGTCAGATCATTCAGAACTAAATTTGTTCTTATAATCCAATTTGTTTTTCAATACCAATTGTCAAATCCAAGTTTAGAGGCAGCCAAAATTTCACAAGAGCTAGACATCAGAAAGTGCAGATGGGAATCACAGGCAGAGTTCAGAATCGATCCATGTGCATGATGGAAATTAGGACTATGACCACACAATCATCATTGTAGGTCTGAGTGTGGACTATAAAACAATGCAGCCTTGTGATCTGTCCTCACAACATTTAGTGATCCCATCATCACATTCGACTGATATGTAATGTTGACCAAACAAAATTTAAGGGTGACCGTAAATCATTAG
>WEIV01028613.1:23581-48753 GCA_013390005.1 Calyptomena viridis | reverse complement strand
TAATGAAGGTCCGAAATGAATTTTCCTGAAGTATTTACAATCAACACCTTAGAAAGAACAAGCCAATCTTAACACATTTACTATCCTCACAGAGTAGCCTTTTATGGCCACCTTAAAAGTACTTGGCTACTCATCAGCACTTACATTTGAATACTGTAAACGTTTTAAGCCACAAATTCTGAAGTCCCTTAAACAAGGAGGAAACTTAATATCTTAATTGCTAAGAGTAGGAAATAGGGGAACTTCACCAAATGCTTGATAAAAAGCACCTAGCATTAGTTATGTCAGTCAGAAATTATTTATCTCTGATGCTCTTCAATCATGCATGACATCTGTTTCTTAAGGTTACCAAGCCTGCCTTCTTCCACAAAAATTATGAAAACTCAATGATCAGCAAACACCCATTTCATCTGGCTGCATTTTTTGACCTCAACTTGATGTTCTTTAATTAGCTTTTAAATTAAACATTTGTTTCTTCAATACCAACAATTCTACAACATGTAGAATTAGTTAAATTAATTAGTTAAATTGGCAACAGGCAAAATCATCATGCTAAGATATAGAAACTATTTATGGGCTAGATCCAAAGCTCAATTAACTTAATTACTGACTTAGCATTTAATTTAGCATGCCTCAGTCCATCCCTGCATTTGGTTTGGGACCAGTTTCACCTCTGGGCTTTGGCACTGACTAGTTAGCAACCCAAAAATGGAGGCTCCAAGTCCTGGGGAACATGTGCTGAGCCTTCCCAAAGGACTTGCAAGAGGGACTCTTTAGTGTATGTATGCATGTGAACCCACAGTAGATGAGGTGTTTTGGAAGTCAGTCTGTGCTGGGAATGGGAGACAGCCACTGCTGGTGACTGAGAGTGTCTTCCCTGCCAAATTTTGCTCATCTTATTGGGATGAATGAACTGGGAAGCCACTTCTTCTGCAATGGAGGTGTTCCTTCTGCCATAGCACCACTTGCCAGGGCAGGGTCAGGTCTAAAAACCCTGGAATGTTGTCTGGATTCAGCTGCTCCAGGGAATCCTGTCTGCTTCCAGCAGTCTTCAGCATGGTGCAGCAGCAATTGGATTATTGTTTGAGAATCAATACATTTATCACAGAACTTTTAAAGATTATCCAGTCAAACCCCCCTGCCATGGGCAGGGATACCTTCCACTAGATCAGATTGCTCAGAGATCCGTCCAACCTGGCCTTGAACACTTCCAGAGATGGGACATCCACACTTTTTCTGGACAACCTGTTCCAGTGCCTCTCTACCCTTACAGTCAATAATTTCTTCCCAATGTGCAATCTAAACCCACCCTCTGTTGGCTTCAAGCCATTTGCCCTTGTTCTGTCACTCCATGTATTTTTCACAAGCCTTTACATGACTGCTGTTGGAGCAGAATACAATTGAGTCTCTTTGAACTTCTGAAATTTCCAGCTTTGTACTTAAGTGGCTAACTAACCTTTTGGAGCAAGAAAAGGACATACGATCCTGTTTTCAAACTAAGAGTCTCAGCATGGCTGAAACCAGCATATAATGTCTTCTAATGACTGGATCCTCATCTGAATTTGTTGCAGAGCTGGGAGGGTGGTTTGCTTTGTTACAGGTAAACCAGAGCTGCTGTGGGCATGCTCCAAGGACTGCACTGTAAGGACAGCACAGTGAAAGCACCTGCTAGTCAAGGGGAGCAAAATTACAAATATGAGCATCAAAAGTTAGCTGCAGCTTGGAAGGAAAAGAGGGGATACATATAATTGCACTAAACTAATGAATTAATCCATCTGCTTTCTCCTCCATTCCAAACTATTCATCTGTGTGCCCTTTTTTAGTTCTTTCCTCACTTTTCCTTCCATCTGCCTGCCTGGATCGAGTCAGTTTATTATCAAGACAGTTGTTATCATCAATAAAGCAGAACTTCAGCATATATCAATATCCTTAAAAGGCTGAAACAGAATGTAATGAAGGAATGGGATAAGGTGTTCAGGCAAGGACTAACACTACATGAAACTGCTTCCTTAAGGCAGTGCCTCTGGAAGCATGAAGCTCCTAACACATCACTCATCAGAAGCCTGGGATTCAGAAAGCCCACATGAAAAAGTTTGTTTTGGCTCAGCTGCTGTGGCTGCAAAACTCCTGTCACCCTTCCTGTATGTCTCCTCCTTCACAAAAATGAGCAAACTGCTTTCAGCAGAGAAAAGAGACACTCATTCCCTCTTCAAAGCTGGGGTCAGATGTTTTTCAGTTGTGCAGGGTTGGCTTTCAGAAGGATCTTGGATTCAACACATGCAAAGAAATGCTTAGTATGATTCCAGAAGTGAACTCACCCTTTAGTAGGTGCCTCTACACTTGTTAAAATCAAGTGCATATTTTCTGCTGGAGTCAAGTGGACTCAGGTAGGAATTGCTCAAAATTTGCATTGTCTGGATTAGTCTGTCTTCTGTTGTGTCAGTGTTGTATGTGAATCACATGACAAAATTCAGCCTTTGCCAGAAATTTCCTTCAACATCAAAGATCAGTCCTAGCAGAATACTGACAAGACCAAAGACGATGAGGGACAGGTGCTGGGTGGCACAAGCATAATGGGATGTGTCCCAAATCTATCGGATCAGGCCTCCTGCACCATGATAATAACCATACACTACACCAGTCTATTCCAGCAGCTCATTAATATCAAAGGAAACATTTTGCTTCTTTGCGCAGTTGGAAGACCAAGTGTGAACCTTCTGATAGTGTTTAGTTCCAGCCTGTAGTTCCTGGCAAGCCAATGGTAGGGCAAGATCTGGGTTCCTGACCATGGAGCTGATCACAATTTTTGCCAGCTGTTTACACCTAAGTGTAAAATAAAAAACCTCTGCACGTTCTCAGCCTCAAACAGTGTGATCTTTTTAAACCTCCTGGAACTACAAAGTGGACTCAGGTAGAAGCCACTGCAGTCTGTGCTAATGGCACAATGAAGCAGGAACTTGGGAAATTCTGGACGAACCCAGCTTTCTGATCTGAGGCTGTGGGAAGAGAAAAAATAAAAATGTTATGAACAGTTATAGTGCCTGACTGGAACCATAGAAAGAGAGTGACAGAAGAGATGCTCCACCACTGTTTTCTTATCTTCCCACCACTACTGACAAGTTCTTTAACCTCAGACAGCGGAAATCAGTATCTTCTATTGCTGGGCAATAGGTCAGCTGGGCAAGGTCAGCTGAAAATAAGTAAGAAAATGGCTCTGCTACTCAAGGAAATGTAAGGGAAAGGGCCTGGACAGTGGGTGTAAGGTCTTTTGGAAATGACTGTGCTCTTCTTTGTCCCAGTGTTGTTCATCACACAGCACTCTGCGCTTGTCTGGAAACAGGTTTCAAAATGTATGATGGAATAACTCTCTGTGACAGAGAGGTTATTCTAATGCACGTCCATGCTGTAAAGTTCAAAGGTATACTAGTGTTTTCTCATCAGTAAATCTGTAAATCTGTAAATCAGTAAATCAGTAATCTGGAGATGTTCTGATGGCAGAGTGAAGATGCAAGAGCCCAGTAGTTGAGTACTAGCAACAGGTTTAACAGCTGTCTGCAAAAGAAAGTAATGAAGGATACGTGAAGGTTGCCCCATACCTGGAAACACTCAAGGTCTGATTAAATGGGGCTCCAAGCAATCTGATCCAGTGGAAAATATCCCTGCCAATGATAGGGTGTCAGATTAGGTGACCTTTAAAGTCCCTTCCAACCCAAACTGTTCTGTGGTGCTATGGTTCTACTTTCTCCATGGCTGAGTCTAAGCCCACAAGGAGGCTCTAAACTGGGTCTGGCACTGCAGACAAAGGACTTCACTGGCACCAGAAATCCTGCCAGATCAAATGGGAAAATGGATAGCTGTAATGCTACCCCGTGAGTGCATGCGAGATCAAGGCTCTCCATCTGCACAGAGCAGCTTTAAAACTCTTATTGATCTGCTGTGTGTCCTTGTGCCACCTTTCTATGCCCCTGCTCATCAAGAGGACCATGGTCATTTCAACACCCCCATGGGCTCTCATTGAAAATCCATAGCAATGGTTACGGGTCACTGGGCTGATAAAGCGGGACTCTCACATTGCACAGTGGATCTCACTGATGGCACTTTGTCAGCTCAAAAGCATTCACTGCTGCCAGATGGAGCACAGGTGTTTGAGGTGGGCATTGCTGAGCCCTGCATCCTGCTGAAGGCAGCAAAAAATTGCAGGGGCTTTTCTGGAGGCAGCACACCTGTCTCATGCGCTGCTGGAAGATAGGAATGTTTCTCCAGTGTATTTGTATAAGCTCAGACCTTCAGCAAGTCTCAGTGAAAAGAGTCTGATTTATGTGGCTTGCCCCTTCAGCATTATGGATTTTAATACACTTACACAAAATACGTGCAAGCATTAGCATTTTCTAATATACCTACATTCATTTCCAGTCACACAAAGATTTTGGGTGACACTGAACTAAGGGTAGGCATTCCTTCTTACTGAAGGTCATGAAACAAGAGCCATTTTACAGCATTCCCTATGTCCAGCCACTGTCAAGAAACACACACAAACCATTCTCTTTCCCTACAGAGGAGACAAACCTCACTGGACTCTCAACCCAACTATTCACACAGGATGCCTCTGTACATCCCAGACAGGTGCTCAGTGCTGCACTGCCTGACACAGTTGTGACAGGATCCTTTTAGGAAAAAAGAAAATCCTGTAGGGTTTTTCCACTCTTTCCCTGATGTTAACAAGTTCACTAGTGCCTCTACAAAGCAGAGAAGTGATCGTACTCCTTCTCTGTAGCACAGGAATCATGAGCAGAGTGACCTCTCTGGCCTGGCTTCTCCCAGAACTTTTTCTGAGATGCAACTTCTCAGTGCTCTCTGCCCACCTGACTTTGCAATCAGGTTTTTTTGCATATGATTACCTATATTTACATTGAAGAGCTTCATGTCCGCTGCTGTAATTATCATTGTGCACAATAATTAAGGGGAATGCTGGGCCATTCCCCAGTGATGGTCCCAAACATGTTGCAATACCACTGCTTGAGAGATCGCTATAGACTTTAATATCAGTGTTCCCACAAGGGCAAAGTAATAAATCATAAAACCATGGAATCACAGCATGGTTTGGGTTGGAAGGTGTAGCTTTCCCCTGTCCCACCTCACTCCTTCTTCAGCCCAGGCATTGCTTTGGTCTCAAGCACCGGTAGGAGGAGGCTTCTTCAGGGCTTACAAAGGGCTGAGTGCGCCCTTGCACTCCCCCGGGGGATGGCTGAGGGAAACGGAGGACAAGGAAATGCTGGCAGCTCTCCATGGTTATATATAATATAAGTTTATTCACTCCAGAGGCAACGGGCCTCGTGGAGGGTCCAAGCTTATCAGGGATAACCAGGGAAGAGCCCTTCCCATTTCCGGCCTATGGTTCTTATAGGGGGCTCCAGCCAATGGGAAGGGAGGAGAAGGGAGGGGGACAAATGATCTGGGGTGAGAGGTGGGGGACATAACAGAACATACCAAGTAACAGAACAATAATATACAGAGAGAAATATATGCTCATTACACATTACTACAGGAAGGGACCTTTAAATGTGATCCAGTTGCAACTCCCCTGCCATGGACAGGGACACCTTCCACTAGACCAAGTTGTTCAGTTATATATAATATCTAATAGATGTATATATGTATATGTGTATGTGTATGTGTGTGTGTGTGTGTGTATATATGTATGTTATAATTTATTCTTTTACAGGATCAGCCATAAGTTTATAGTAAAGAAAACTACTTATTCTGGAAAACAACCTATGGCAAGAGATACTGCAAAATACTGGAACTCCCATGACAAAGTGGTCTGAAGAAAAGGTAACTCCAGATCAATAAGCATTTTTAGCAGTCAACTGTCAATATTATCTCTGAGAGAGTCCTGAAATTTTAAAGTAGCTTTTCATCATAATATAATTTATAGAGAAAGGTAATCATGCTTTAACAACCGTGATTTCCTTGAACAGCCCATGAAACTCCTAAACTCAGGGATCTTCTGTTACACTTAGGTGCAAGAACTGTGGCTACCTTGATAGCTGTGCCATGAAGTTTTTCTTCAGTGTTTTTCAAAACTAAAGCCACATATTGTTCTTCGGCCAGATGAAACGACTGTAGGGAGAAACTCCTGCGGACACAGAGCAAGGAATGCTTGTGTTGTTACCACCACGGGGAGGTACCTGAAAGCCTCCTCTGCTTCATCTGCTAATTGTGTCAGAAATTACTACTTCTCCAGGGGAACTGAGTAACACCTTTTTACTATACTGCTGTTGACAGACACTGGTTGAACCTTCTTCAAATTTCGGTTGCTGCATTTATTTTCAAGAAATTGAAACTTTCATATTCTGCCCAGCATAAAAGATCAGAATTCACCCATTTCATCCTTGAAGTGAATTTAACTATCCCTTCACAAAGGCAGATGAGACACACTAGCTACAATGGATGGTAAGCAGGGAACGCTGCTACCTTTATCTGAAAAGAAAAAGTTTTTGAAGCGTCATTGCAATCTGCATCCATAGAAGATAGCAATTTTCAGACATTCTTCATGACAAAAACTTATTTTAAGAAAAAAAAAAAAAGAATCCACTTCTTTGTTTTGTATTTAAGAAAAGAAAAAAATAATTTTGTCAGGTGAGAAATCCAAATTCCAAGCTGGGTAATTTTAAAAAGGACAGATCATCAGGCAACCTCCTATAAATCTTAGACACATTGGTGTTTGAAGCCTACCAGTTACCATGGTTACCATGATATTGCTAGTCTTATTTATAGCCCTGTGCTATATATATTGCTTTCCAGAAGGCATAAAAAAAGGCATAAAAGGGATAGCTGACAGTGAAGGAATCTGGGAGCTGCACATTAAAAAAGAGACGTAGAGGGAAGAAAGCTAATTAAGGAGGGACTGCCAAGGTTTGATGTTGAGTTTTGCCACAGTGGGTCATGACAAATCAGAGCAGGCAGGAGGGATGAAAGTGGCGCTGTGGCTTCTTCACCCTATGTTCACCCAAAGGATACCCGCGGTGAGGAACAGTGGGGACATCCCTTAGCATCCCTGCAGACCACTGGGGCAGGATTTACAGTGCTGGTCCATGTTCCCGAGGGACAGAAGAGATCCAGTGGGTGGCAACACAGGTGGGAGCAGGGCAGGTGGGAGGGAGGCAGGGAGGCAGGCAGGCAGGCAGGCAGGCAGGCAGGCAGGAAGGCAGGCAAGAAGGCAGGGAGGCAGGCAGGCAAGAAGGCAGGCAAGAAGGCAGGGAGGCAGGCAGGCAGGAAGGCAGGCAAGAAGGCAGGGAGGCAGGCAGGCAAGAAGGCAGGCAAGAAGGCAGGGAGGCAGGCAGGCAGGAAGGCAGGCNAACAAGGCAGGAAGGCAGGCAGGCAGGAAGGCAGGAAGAAGGGCAGGAAGGAATTCTGAGGGAATTCTAAGGGAAGGTCTTTTCAGATATAGCTGAGCTGACTTCTCTCTGGGAAGCAGCTGCAAGAGGCTGGGTAACCTTTCTTAAGAGCTTGCACCACAGTTTCAAGACCATGGCTTTAATGGTGACTGTTTTGCTGGTTAAAGACCTATGGGAATTAATGGAAACTGATACCTGTAGAAAAAATTGACTAAATCCTGACCTAAACAAGAAAGGTGAGGTATTCTGTGACTCTGGCAATGACACTGAGATGTCCCTTTAAGTAACTCTATGAACCTTAACTGGTATTGGTCCTGACATGTTGCTCATTCAAATATTTTAAAATATATTATTTAAATTTGTTTTCAAAAAGTTCAGTTATAAATACCATCTTTTTAGCTGCTTTTGGAACTGTAAAGGCACATAATCCAAAGCTCTCAGACTGTTTTGATGGGAAAGTACAAGCAAGCAGACAAGGAAACCTCCTCGTGACCAGGTATTTGATAAAACAATCCTTTATCTGGAAACGCAGGTGTAGCTGGAAATTACTGCCACTTCATTTTCAGTCTCCTTTTCCTCCTTGATGATATTTGCGGGTTAAAATTGGATTTAGTCCATTATCATGGGTACAGACATTAATAGGGAGTAGGAAAAAAAATTAACATGAGGAAGAGACTAAACCAGAACTGGGCCCTTCTCTCCTTACTCATTCTGAAGATAAAAAAGCAGAAAATTTCCTTTATTAAGCCATATAATCCAGGAAGTGAATGTCTCAAAAAAATAATGTGGATTAATTGTGTCTGAGCTTCAGCATGAATTATAATGTCATGGCTATGCCTCCACACAGATTTTGTACCTCACCAGCTACTTATGCCACATCTGTACAGAAACAGATATTACAATATCAATATACCTTTGCTGTTGTCTGCAAATTAGTAGGTGGCCTAATGCCATTGCAAAGTTTTGTAGTGCTATTTTATTTTGTATTGATTAAACATAAATTTTTGAGGAAAGTAACTGAGGAAATTCCAAGGGAGCTGAGATGATGGTCTCTGTAACTAGAGACTGTCTGTCACTGAATGTGATCCTTCTGACCTGATAATTTGATATAATGCTTATAATCCAGGATACTCCTCTAGGAGTCTATAATTTGGAATCATAGAAGCATAGAATGCTTTGGGTTGGAAGGCACTGTATAGATCATCTATTTCCAACCATAAGCCCCCACTTCTCCTTGGGTGGGGATGCCATCCACTAGATTACATTGCTCAAGGCCTCATCCAACATATTTTAGTATTTAAGATTTAGGATTTAGGATCTGGTTTCTTTCAAAGTCCAGCCAGGCACGCTAGAGAGGTAGTGAGAAGCTCCATTTACTAAAAAGAACAGATAAATCTTGAGGTGGCATCTACTAGGACAATGTCTGCATTCAGTTGCACTTGTAGAAGAAAAGCGAGGAGGGGAAATGGTTGAAATTGGAATTCAAATAGTATTATAACAGTCTAAGTTGATTTCCTTTTTTAATTTTTATTTTTACAGCAAACCCAGTGGAAAGTAATATTCCAATTCGACTCCATGAAAAAGTGGAACTTTTTCTAAAAACTATTTTAAAATATATTGGCTTTTTGATAATGGGTGGTGTTTCATTTTACGTTTTTGAGTTGCACATATATGAATCCTCGTAATCTCCACAGTTCTGGTTATAAGAGAAAGTGGATTTTTTTATGGTCCTTGAAGGCACAAGGTGCCGCTTTTTCAGGAATTCTATTAGAAAAACTGTGACCCTAACCGTGCAAACATGGATCACACCTCTCCCTCTGAAGCATAGGGTTTCTTCCTTTCACTGTATTGTAACCCTCTGATCTTTTAAACTTGTCCACAAAAACATGCATATTAAAAAATTAGGTGCTGCTGAGCATTATCTGGGGTGCTGGTCCAGCTTTAGCAGCTGGAGATCATTACCCACTATGGTTGACATTGTGTTTCCTTTCCACATTCACCCCTTTTTTGCAGAATTTGTAATAAATAGAAGTGACAAGTCAGATGTTACCAGCTGTTAGCAGCCTATGGGCTCCAGGCTTTTGTTTTCTGGTAGCTGAGACCTGGGTTTAGATGTCAAAGGCAACAATACAGAGAAGAGCTTAGCTATGTGAGCAATCAATTCTTGCTTTTTCTTGAGACGAGTTTAGGAAGGTATGGCTTTCCATAAAATCCAAGGTGTTAACTTAGAGTCTGAAGTGAAATTTCATTAGATATTTTGGCCTGATGGTGAAAGGCTATTAATAAAGGCTATTAATAAAGACTTCTACCTTCTAGAATGAACAGCAGTGCTTAATGTTCATAAAGCTACCTAAAATCACCATTATAGTCAATGAAGTCTCAATTATCAGACTGCAGAGATGTCTTCCAACAGTTCTACAGATTTTGATCAGTAAGAGGAGGCAGCTTTAAGATGCAAAAGTTTAAATGTTAAAAAAGAAAAAGAACGTGGTGAATGTGCTCAAGTTTTATAACACAACAGCTACAGGTTGTTGAGCCTATAAGATAAGTGCTTTTCAATTCAATTGATCTGGAGTCAGGAGAAATTTTGTACAGTGCTATATTCTTCTCAGTACAACATGCCAAGAAGGTAGTTTTGCCTTCTCACTATTCTTCATCAGTATCTTCCCATTTATTCCTCAGTATCGAGCTCTCAGCTTTCCTGACACATCTATGTTTCTCGGGTCTGAAGGTTTCCACTTGGTCCTCAGAGAGCAACTCATAGGATAACCCGAACAGAAAACTGGTCCCATTGCTCCCCAGTGACACCTTTTCAATAAAGCATGAGACTGTTATAAGCAGACAATAGCATGTGAAACAAACCTGCATATAAGTATCATTTCTGCAGCTGAAATGGTTTAAACTAATGTAGGTGACAAAAGTACCAAAACATATCAAGGAACTGAAAGAAAATGAACCACATTTCTCACCTCTTGGAAGCTATGGAAATTCTTGTAATTTCCAGCTCCAGGTCACAGTGGCTCTTTTTGTAGGACTTGATTTTTCTCTTATGAGTGTTCCTCAGTGTGGTGCTTTACTCTTGAGAATTACTGCTATTGTCTGCATTTGCCATCACCCTTCTCCACCAATGTCAACTCTTTAGCATTAGCCGAATTTGGACTTTTACAGTATTTATAGTATTTGTCAGAATGAAAAAGGAGAATCATTTACTTATGCAATGAATCCTTTTACATTTCTAGTGAATCTCTCTTCCATGCTACTTGGCAAGCAGTCTTTTTGATAATTATAAGCTGATATTGATTATCCAGAGCAGCTTCACTCCACCTTTCGCCTGCCCAGCCACACTCAGAGACTGATCTAACCCTTAATGCAAATAAAAGCTGCCTCAGGGCATGCAAGTTTATGTTGTTGTGAAGGCTTCCCTATGGATCTGCCAAAGATCTCAAGATTCCTATTGTGTCCCAGCTCTGCATCTGATGAACATAAAATTTCTTCTATGACAATCTCTGCCAAAATTCTCTAAAGTGTCATTTCCGTTGCATAGGGGCAATATATACATTTATCTCTCTACTGGCAACAGGAATACCCAGTGTGTGGATACCTATGACTTGGTAACTTGGGCTAGAAAATTAGTCATATGTTGATTTACTTGAATTTCCTAAAGTGTTTCTTTCTGCCACTTTTAAAAATATATCTAGCAGTTTGTCCCGGTTTGAGACAAATTCAGAGGGGAAAAAAATATCCTCTGATAGAAAGCAGGTTGTAGTCAGCCCTTCCCCACTAGGTTTGGGAAAAAAAGAACTGTTTCCTTGGAGGAAAGTGAAGAAGGTACTAAACTATTTGTGGTGGTGTGCACCTGCAGTTTATTATGCTTGTCATGTTGTTTCTGTACAGTTCTGTAACCCTTTGTTTATTCCTAAATAGACTGCTCGGTCATCCCCCTTTCCTTCCCATACAACTGTACACTCCTGTTCNATAATGCTAAATAGTAAAATCTCTCACTGTGGAGAGAAAACCTGGAAGATTTTAGAGTCCTTCTGTGGGTGTGGTGTCTCTCTCTCCTCTTTGCAGGTGGATCGGTGTGGGGGGCCCCCTCCCCCTCCAGGCTGGTGGAAGGTCTCCCAGTGAGGTTTTGATGTTCTGATGTTCCGAACAAGTCCAGAAGAGAAGAAGAATAAAACCAAAGTCCCAGGAAAACACAGGAGTTTAACTCTCCATCTCTCTCCAAAGACAACAGAGCCAAGAGCTGGCTGGAAAGCAAGAAAGGGTGCTTCCTCCCCTCTCTGCAGCAGCAGCAGCAGCTATACTCCCCACAGCAGAAGAACCACACAGAGAGGAGTAGTGACCTTGAAGCACAGAACTGCTTTGAAAAAGTTCCTCTGGATGTTTTTTTCTTTCTCTTCCCTCTCAGGCTCAGTTTAAAGGCACACAAAGATTCCTTTTTCTGGCAGAGAGTAGGTGATATGGGATACACCATAAAGCCATCCCAAGACACAGTTAATAATAGCCAACGTGGTATTAAGAAATCTGAACTTCACAGTAAATTTTTGCCAGCACTGTTATATTGAGAGCAAAAGGCAAAAGACTGTGCTCTGGAGCTACAACATGTTGACAGGCAGCACCATGACAACAAGCCCTTTTCCAAAGGATTTATTTTTCTAACTGAATCTGGGATTTATTTTTCTAACTAGATCTGGGAGAAGCTTTTCATTTGATGGCTAGGCACAGGCAGCTTGACAAACCTGTTTTGATTGGTTTCAAAACCCAGTTGGTGTATTTTGATAGGGGAAAGGAGAAGGCAACATGGAATCTTCCCAGATTTTGGAAAAAATACTAAGAATAATTATAAATTTGTGTCATACCTAGAAAGAATCCCTTACAAGGCCAGACTGGATGGGGCTTTGAGCAACCTAGTCTAGTAGAAGGTGCCCCTGCACACGGCAGAGTCTTTGGAACAAGATAATCTTTAAGGTCCTTTCTAACCCATTCTGTGATAAGAATGACTCACTGAAATGCTATATGTTAAACTGGGGAAATGCAGGTGCCTCATGTATGAAGAAGCCGTGGTCTCGTGTCTTTTCTAGTGGGTGAATTGCTTCAAATTGACTTTTCTGATGATGTGAATCCCTGTGACCTGTCTTTCTGACACTAACATGCGTCATTTTCTTTTTGCTTCTGTGGAAATATCTGCTTCTCACTCCCCTGTGCATAAAGTCAAACAGGAGCTTTGCTGTGCAAATTCCTCACTAATGAAAACCCCAGTAGTTGCATAAAATCTGGACACCATGAAAAAGTCAGAGCAAGAAAAGAAAATTTTGAAAAGACAGAGGCTGTCTTTTCATTAGGACAGCAATGGAAAATCAGACTTCACCCTAGGAAAGGATTAAGGGCAGTTGATAAAATCATAATAACAACTTTTTAGGCAGTGAAGTGATCAAAGGGCCTAGTTAGCAACAGAAGTAATTGCTTTCTGTTTGTCTAAGCACAGACCGTATCTGCGGTGTCTTACAAAGAGTAATTGCAAATGGCATAATTTTAACCTCCAGTCTCCTGAGACAGCATTTAGAGAAGGTTGTATGATGCCTTAACAAAAAATGTGTGTTTTAATTTTAGGAGCATTATACTGCAACTGCTATCCCACTGAAGGTCACTGAGGAGTGGAGTCAATTCATTTAGAAGGCTGATTTGAGTTCTGAGGAAAGAAAGAGTACAGTCCTCAGTTTTGCTTCCAAGATTTACTTAATATAGCTGGTGCTGTGAGCATGTGGCTGCCAGCCAGCACAAAGGCTGCCAAAGATGCTGCAGCTGAGAGTCAGGTATGCAGAAGAAGGTGTTTTCCTAAGCAAGTAGATCAATTCTTCATGCATCTTAATCATTTTATGAGCATCAGCAACTTAATCAAGGCAATCATATAAAGTATTTCACCATATTTATGAAACAGAGACACTAGGTTTTTTTTCATATTAAGTGTAGTGACAAACAGCTGAGGAATGGAAAGAATTAAGTCCACTTTTGCAAGACCTCTTTCCTCAGTCTTTTGTCTGTGATCCATAGGGAATGAGCTACTCTGTGCTGCTGCTAATATCTGACAGCTGTGCAGTTAACAGAGGCAGAATCCCCTTCTTTGTGTGAGGTTTGTCTCCCACTTTTAGGAAAAAAGTATTACTACCACATAGTGCATCCCTAAGTGCACATATTAGGTCAGAGCAGCCAATCAAATTCTGATTTTTTGGACTGCAGGGTGGAAGAAGAAGGGATAAGAACAGTGTGGGAAGAAGAAATATACAGGAGAGTTATTCCCATATGAGATACTGGTTAAAACTGATTTATGCTACCAGGAAAGGAGGGAAATTGATTGTGGCCTCAAGGCTGGGAAAGTCAAAAGTATTGTCTGGGGAAAGCTGGGGAAAGCTGGGTGTTGATCATACTCTAGGATGATATTAACAATGAAACATATTCATGCGGGAATATTCTGTCTTCCTCATGCTGTCTAGATTTTAGATCAGCATCTTCTTGACTAGCCTGTGCTCTGCTTCTATAATTTGAAGCTTCTGCTGGGGTACAGCACCTTCCTTGCCCTCGGTAATGTGTTCAGGTACTGCTTTGATAAAAAAGGAGCACATCGGAAGCCCTTGCTTGTTTCTCTCTTAGGTCCCTGCTTGCTGATTTATGTATTCTCCAAGCTACAGCTGGGTCTTCCCAGTTTCTCAGGCATAGAAGTTTCCATGGTAACCTCGTGAGTGAAGGTAAAACTGTAGCAGAAATCAGCGTTAAATCAAAAAGCCACCAATGTGCAGAAAAACTACTCAAGACCAGGTTATGAAACACTCTGGTATGGTCAGTGCAGATCCCACCAGGGGAATTAATGGATTTCTGAGCTGCCCTTTCACCTCTTCTCCCTTTTCTCTGCTGATCTGCCTCTTTGCCTCACCAGGCCTGGTGAAGCACCCCAAATACATTGTTAAGACACTGGTTGTGGGTGTCCTGAGGCTGCACTGCCAAACCAGCACCATCATCTCTGGAGGATTTACTGCTGTGGCAGCTGGTAAAGCAGAGAGAGGGAGAGATGAGCCCCTCTTCAGCAGGTACCACCACCTCTATTGAACTGCAGCTTGTCAGTTCAGCCCAAGTCCAGGCTCCTGCTATCCTTTGAAGGTGATATTTCACTACACAGGTTGTGATCCTCCTCTCTCTTTGCTGTAGGTAGAAGGACTGTCTCCTTGCAGCAGTGTGCAAGAGGAGTCTAAGCCAAAGAGAAGCCAGTGGCTGGTGGTCTTGTTTCCCAGGTGTATATACTGCTGCCAATAGACTTGATCATCCACTCTTGGCAGATAGGCATGAGTGTTGAACATTTTCTTAGAGAATCATAGAATAGTTTGGGACCTTCAGAGGTCTGTCAGTCTCACAAAGGGACATCTCCCACTATTCCAGGTTGTTTAGACTCCCATCCAGCCTGACTTTAAATGTTTCTGAAGAAGGGGCAGACACACCTTCTCTGAGCAATCTGTGTCAGTGTTTTGCCACTCATACAATAAAAAATTTCTTCCCTATATCTAGTCTAAATTTACTCTCTTTTGGTTTGAAACCATTAACTCTTGTCCTATCACTACAACTCTACTAAAAAGTCTGTCACCACCTTTCTTACAAGCCCACTTTAAGTACTGAAAGGCTGCAAGAAGGTCTCCCAGGAGACTTCTCCAAGTTGAACAAGCCCAGCTCTCTCTTCACTTCACAGCTCTGCCACAGTTCAAGGGGAAAAAGCATTTGGATTTGAAGCTGTAGTTTCTTGTGCTTCTGGTCCCAAGAATCACTGTGAGCCAAGCACACACTCTGCCTGGTGTGGGAGGACTTTCTTGGTCAAGTTTCCATTACTCAAAGACTTTTTTTGAAAAAGACACTGAGCACCCAAAGGGATAGCAGACTTCATTAAAACACAAAAGCAGCCCAGACTGCCCGAGTGAAACATCCTTTTAGCTGCCCCCCAGCAAAACCTGACACAGCATCACCTATTCTCTCATGAAACTCGGAGTCTTTTCTAGTAACAACGCAAAGATTTTTACTTTTCTTCTGATTTTAGGAAGCCATTCAGCAGCAGTTTTTTCTTCTTCTTAAAGATTTTTTTTCCGCATGTTTGCTACTTAAACTCAAAAATCTAGAGTAATCTTAAGGAAAAAACATTACTTTAAGAATTTGTGGAACTCTAGGAGGCACATAACTCAGATTTATTTTACCTATTATTTTTAGTTCTCTGTCTTACATGCTATGCCAAAGGCAAGAGAAAACCTGGTTGTGGAGCAGGCTGAGGTGTCCCTGGAATAACCCTTTCCCTGCACCTGCCTAAATTTTTGAGATCCCTTTTTGTTGTGGAAGCAAGTTATTAAAATAAAGAGGGAAAGTTTTCCTTGTCTAGAATGTATTGCTGGGAATGAAGCCCTCACCGAACTGTGAAAGGAGTACTTCGGGCTGATTTCTTAATACAATACAGTTTCTTCAGCTCCACAAACTGGCTAATCAGCTCTGAAGAGCAATGGAGTGTTAATAACTTTCAAACCTACTCATCACTAGACCTGCTTCTTCTCAGAAAGGGAAAGGTCAAGCAGCTCTGATCTTCTGCAATGTACAGTAAAATATCTGACCACACGAGGCCAAGGCAATGAAAAAAATTGCTGTGGTCAGTAGGGGAAAGTCTGGAGCAGAAGCTCCAAAAAGAACATAGACAAACTGAAAGAAAATTATGTATCTGAAGTGTGTTTGCTCTGCATTTGGTATTACTACACAACCAACATAACAAAGAATCACTAAGGCACTAAGCTGCAAATTTGTGTCTCCATCTGCCACGGATTAGCCTCCAGAAAAGAGAACTATATTTGCATTAAATGCTAGAACAGCAGTTACTTCTTACAATAAGGGCTGGAAAAATAAGGTTACATTTTGCTCCTCTGATGAGTGACAAGTTTGTTGCTGGTAGTGCACTGACTACTTGACCACAGGCTGCATTTCTGTATCTCTCTTTATCTGTGCCCTTGAGCCATCCTGACAAAAATGTGCAAAACATTGTGTGATGCAACCTGGAGAGTGTAAAGCAAAGACCTGATTTTAATTATTTTGAGAATAGATTTATGCAACTGACAGGATAACAGAGCTAGAAATACACCAAAAGATCTGACAGAGAGGCATGCCATTGATGTAGGCGTATATCACTGTACTCCTTTGTTGCTGTCTCCATCGGTATGCTTTATGATGCATTGGGAAGACGTGTGCAACACAGATACTCCTGGGAGCAGGGCTAAATGACCACTGCCTTTCCAGTTTGGTCTTAATTGGTGTTTGCAAAAAGCAGGAGCAAGACATCGTCATTCTGACTGCATAGTGTAGTAGCACTGGTAGGAAGTCACAAGTGTCAAGGCAATGAGGAACTTGCCTTCAGACCTGAATTATTTTCCCTGATGCAGTCAGTGGAAGTTTCTCCTTTCAGATTCAGTGTTTCATGGATACCCGGTCAACTGCAATATTGTTTCATCCTCTGATATTTTCTAGCTGTTTGCTAAAATTAGAGAAACAAGGCAGCCTGGTGGAGCTCTGACTCCTCTTTTGTCTTGGTCTTTTGTTTCTTGGTCTGCTCCGACGTGCCCCAGCACCTAACCTTAGCAGCGGAAAATGTTAAGCAGTTTGTCAGTAATGTCACAAAAGCTGCTTTACAGAATGTTGTGGGATTTCTTCTTCTTTCTGGCCCCTTCTTGTGGAAGTTTGCTGTAATAGACAGTAAATAAATGTGCAGTTAGAGCCTACAATGAAGCTGCCTGAAGCTTGAAGCTGCTCATGGTAGTAACAAATAGCTTACCTGTTTCCTAATCAGTGTTCTTCAAACCTTAACAGCCAATTAAGAGACTACACACTGCACATGCACCAATTTGCAGGATTCTTTTTTCAGTGCTGGAATAAGCATGGCATGCAGGAAATGAGTGGTGAACAAGTTAATATGTTGGATTTGCATTACGTTTTCATCCATTTCTGCAGCTTTTTATGACCATCTTACTGCCTGGAAAGATACACAGGCCTGAAAGGGAAACTTAACTTCTGAACCACAGCTCTGACTTCTGTAGTTGCTCTGTTGCTTTGGCAGCCACAGGTGGCAGTTATGTGCCACTGCTGCTTCATTTGAAGCCTGCCAAAATTTCTCTGATAACTGAGGTGTGGAGTTGGATTCAGTTGTTTGGCTTGCATGCCAGATCTCCCAGATAGAGAATGCTAACCAGAGGGGTTTATATGGGCTTTTTGGATGTTTTCTTTTTTTTACAGTGTTTATTCTTCTGCAAGCAGAACCAAGTGGGGACTTGTCCCCAGGAGTTTGCGCTCTAAGAAAGGTACGGGCAGCCTGCTAGGAAAAAAGTGAATAATTCAATAAACAGAGGACTTAACAATGCTTTGTTTCCTTGAGTATTTCTCTCCAAGCTGATGGATATAAATAGATGTAATATCACAAGTACCGTTGACAGCTTTTTTAACAATTAAGAGTGTTTATAAAGTTTTCTCACCACCTGAATCTGACTTTGTCCTGTTGTTCCCGCAATCAGCGTCCTTTTATTGGGGCTGTGTGATTTCTCTCTCCTGCACAGCCATCTACTAGTGGCTAATCACCTTTTTTGTCCCTCTTATCAAACTGAAAATGATGATGGATGCAGAGGTGCTCAGGGAGCCATCCACAGCCCTTATTTCTGTAGGTGGGGTGGGAAAGGTGGACGCATAGGAGGTAGATATATTTGAAGTGGGAGCTACAACTGTTTTGAATTCTTTGTTACTCTCAACTTCTTTCTGGTCAGTAGGGGTCATCCATGTTTTCCTTGGGCAAAGGCAACTAGAGCAAGCAAAATAAGTCTGTCTTGAACTCTTTACTATTCTTGTGTAGAAAAGAGTAAGGAATCATGAACAATTGCTTTGCTCTTAATGGAAAGAACAGCACTGTTTCAGTGTCATTCAAATCAAAGGTGTTAAAGTGAGAAGTTGCATTCAATTACTTAAAGGATTCAGGGTGAAAGGAGGGTGTTCTTAACTGGTTTGAATGATCATGTGAGATCTCTACATGCAAGAAATGGCACAGACCCACTCATGAAGTTGAGGATGAGTCAGCCAGAGCCAGGATGTTAGTGTAAACTAACATCTCAGTGTAAATCACATCAGACAGAAAAGTCAAACACAAACAAACCAAACAACATGAGCATGAAGCAGGTGGAATTAAGCTGGAAGTGACACTGATGGACTTGTTGAAAGCAGCTTTGAGGGGGTGTCATGGTTTAACTCCAGCCAGCCTAGCCCCACACAGCTGCTCACTCACTTCCCCACCAGCAGGATCAGGGAAAGAATTGAAAGGGTAAAAGCTGAAGAAACTTGTGGGTTGAGATAAAGACATTTTAATAGGGAAAGCAAAAGACATATACACAAGCAAAGCAAAGAAGGTCTTTGTGCAACCCCTGCCCAGCAGTAATGAAAACATCTCGATATTATCAACCATGTGTTCAGCACAAATCCAAAACATAGTCCCATACCAGCAAAGAAGAAAATTAACTTTACCTCAGCCAAAACTAGTACAGGAGGTGCATTCTCTACACAGAAAATCCCCTTCATGTGATGTCTAGAAACCTGCCTGCCTTCCAGAGTGAGGAGCGGACAGCTAGCTGTACAACTGTGTTTTCACCATGAAGGCAAAACTGGGATAGTCTTTATGAAGCCAGAGAAGCCCATTCACAGACACATGAGCAGTGTGGCTGAGGAGGAAGCCAGCTGTCCCTTCTATCCCAAAGGATTAGAACAAGAAAACAATAGAGAGGCAATGAATGAGCAATCTTTAGTAAAAATGCTGGTGAACAAAATGCTAAAGTGTTCAACTATGCAATCTTACACTTATCAGACTGGTGCCAGTGTAAAGCCCATCTCTAAAAGCAACTTGTTTCACCTCTGGTTAAATCTGGCTATGTTTGCTACTGACAAACGGAGCAGAGCCTTAAGCAGCACTCTTTTCTTCTGATGTTGAGTGGTGACAAATTTGAAACAGAATTTGCATTGGAAAAGGAGATGAAAAACCAAGGTTTTAATAGATTTGAGTTGATGCATTCGTATTGACTGCATACTATACAAAGTGAGATTAGAAAAAAGGCCTAAAAAATATTAATTTCAACCTTCCCCCTTGCTACTTGCAGAGGGAGATATGGCATAGATGCTGTCAGCCTGCATGACAAGGCAAAAAATGTGTCTACACACTACTAAGACAAAGCTGTGAGAAATGTGTTATTTACTCATCTAATTTATTTTTAAATTCATATTCCAAACTATCTTAACATTTTCACTCATCTTCATTGACCTTGAAGATCTTTTATTATAAAACCAAATTTTTCCAGAGCAAAAATCAGTTGTTGAACAGAACACAGACTGCTACATTGCAAGGTAAATTAGTAGGTAATTAAAAGCAGGTTCTAATGAGATAGTTTGCAGCACATTCTTCACATAGATGGTAGTGATTGACTTGTGAATAAAGGGTGAGGTGTTCCATACTGCCTTGTTACTATAATCTTATTAGAATGAGTGGTTTTTTCTCATTTTCTGTTGGACCTAGGTATTAGCAGGAGGGAACATTTAGACGCACAGACAAGGCTTAGGGATCTGCATGAGTAGTCTGCACAATCTGCATCCACATGAGTATGCTCCTTCTTCATCATGATGTCTGTATAGGGTTTTCACTTCATCCATCTTTCCAAAATGTCTCACACTACAGTGAGAGTGAACCTGGCTCCAGTAATGTCACCTCATCCACTGAAAGGTGAAAGGACAAGAGGAAAAGACCTCAAATTGCACCAAGGGAGGTTTAGAATACGTATTAAGAAAAATTTCTTCACTGAAAGTGTGGTCAGGCATTGGAATAGACTGCCCAGGGAAGTGGTGGAATCTCTGGAAGTGTTCAAAAGGTGCATGGATGTGGCACCTGGGAACATGGTTTAGTGGTCAACAAGACAATGCTTCATTGATGGTGAGACTCAATGATGTTAAAGGTCTTTTTCAACCTTAATGATTCTGTGACTCTATCTATCAGGAAGACAGTTCATGGTAATTCCTGTGAGTCCAGACAATGCTTATCCTGGGAACTTTTATTGCACAGACATCTTGCATTTTGTGCCTGTAACTTCTATCAGGTGCTGGTGAGTTGTTAGCACCACATGTACTCATATGATTGGAGTTTTAGATGCAAAGCTGTGAAACTAATCTTTTCTTGAATGTGCAGCTGCTGACAATTTTGATGTTAATGTGGATACCTGACATCTCAATTTTCAGTGCTGGAGGACCAGAGGTGCCCTAAACATGGTGTCTCAAAGACTTCAGACCTCTGTCTTGACATGCACCAATTGCATTCCAAAGCAAAGGTATATTTTAAATTTTATTCTTGCATCATGGTTTTTCAAAAATTGAAGCCCTCTTTTAGAGTTCTGTCACCTTCTGTGTTTTATTAATAACTCGAAAAGTGATGTTGTGGGTCTGGGGTTTCTCTTCTAGCGCGGTAAAATTGGGGAGAAAACAGACAACTCTCCAGGTCTGGGTTTTTTTAGCAAATGTGGAAGTAGTATTTTTGAATGGAGAATGTGTGAGACACAAGTATTCCATCACACATGGTCATCTGGTGTACAGTTCAGCTTCAGCTGGTGGAGATGGACGAGTGCAGGCAGAAATCCTATATCTGAATGTACTGAACTGCAGTATGAGTGCTCTTGTTGGTACATCCAGGCCTGCACATGTTTTGTTTCCACAAACCTGTGTCTGAACAACAGGCTTGAGGAATATGTGCTTTCGCCAACCAAGCCATCAGACAACATACTTCTCTGGTACCTTCTTCAGAAGCACTTCCAACAGTGTTTCACAAACCAGTGAAGCTGTTTGAGAAGCTCTGAGAGAAGCCATAGTAAAAGACATGAGGATATATCATAGAAAGGAAGCATGTGGTAGCAAGGGAAATGCAGGGAATGTAGGGAATATAAATGTTGCAAGGAAGTTGGTGTCTTTAAAACACACATAACATCTCAGCAGAGTTCCACATGCAACCACTTCAAACACAAGACTAAAATGTAACAGTGCATTTGGCCTGTGGACCAGGTTCTTGATCTTTGCTTAATTTAAGTTGGCTCAGTTTCAACGATTTCAGCAAAGTTGTATCAATTTCTATTTCTTGAGCATCTGGCCCAGCATGCTTGATCATATTGCTCTGTTTCTACAATTTACTTGGTATTTCATGTCTGAGGATACTTAGTTTTCCAAGAAAGAGCAATAGTCCAAAGTGCTCTAGATGATATATTATGCTAGGCATTATTTTTAGGAGGTAGGAAATATGAGAGAAGAGGAAAAAGCTACTGTTTTAATGCACTCTGGTCAGTGACAGACACCATAGTGTCCCCTGAGCAGATGAGTCATAGAATCATAGAAACATTAAGTGCTTTGGGTTGGAAGGGTCCATCTTGTTCCAACCCCCTGCTGTGTGCAGGGACACCTTCCTCTACACCATGTTGTTTCAAGCCCTGTCCAACCCGGTCTTGAACACTTCCAGGGAAGAGACAGACACAGCTTCTCTGGGCAACCTGTGCCAGGGCCTCACCATCCTCCCAATCAAGAGTTTCATCCTAATATCTAACCTAAACTTACCCTCTGTCTGTTAGAAGCCATCATTCATTGTCCTAACATGCCCTTGCCCTAGATGTCCCTCTCCAATCTTCTTATAGCCTTTTAGGTACTGGAAGGGGCTCAAAGGCACCCCTGGAGCCTACTCTTCTCTGGGCTGAACAGTTCTCTCAGCCTGTATCCATAGCAGAGGTGCTCCAGCCCTCTGAGCATCTTCATGGCCTCCTCTGGGCTTGCTTCAAGAGATTGATATTCCTCTTACTTTGAAGGTGCAGAGCTGGATGCTGGACTGAACATCTCTGTATTGCAAGGGTGTTAGTGAGGTACAGCTTGGCATACTTGTAAGGCAAATGTGGGAAATGTCTGCGAGCATGGCAGTGAAAGATAAGTGACTCAGAGTAGAAAGTCTGCAGAACATCTAGTTTGCTGCTTCTGCTGCTGATGGAGATGTGAGGACAAGGAAGAGCTGCTGCTGCAGGATCGGGGAACCTTCTCATGCCAACACTTTGTGCATGCTCTGAGTGTCTTTCAGTGGCAACGTGGTGGTGGGTTCCTGGTGTGCTGGCACAGGCAGAGCAAATGTTGGGACTGTGGCACTTTGCTACCTCTTAAGGGTGGTGGTACCACCTCAGAACAATGACCTGAATTTGGTTGACTCCTGTGGAAGCCCCCATTCCCTGTTGACCAAAGTCATGTCTTAACTTGCTGAGATTTCTTCTTCACTCTTTTTTTCCCCCTTGCTGTGGTCCACACAATCAGACCATTAAAGTGATTTAGACTGAAGTAATAGCAATGATCATGAGAAGGAGTCAGAAAGGAAATTGCTATGCAAGCCAAACAGGCTTTTGTCAGCAGTCCATTTTTAATATACTCTGCAGCATGTTTAATAATGTAATTCTCCAGTGTATGTGAATGTTTAAATATACCTGCAAAGAAGAAAAGTCATTGGCTCATGCAAAATTGCTCAGAAGTATATAATTAATTTTGATACACTGAAAATCCAGCAGGACTACACTGAGTTATAATGCTGAGGTTCTTTATGGGCAATTTAATGCAAAATAGAAACTTTTTTCTTTCGTGCGCACAGATTTTTATCAAAGGTGGTGACTTTTGGTTTAAACAAAATAAACTTCTTGTCTTTTGGAACATACATGCTTTTCTGATATTGTCTGCAGAGCAGCAAAAGATTTCATTCATGTGAGGCCCCAGGAGGAACCAAAAGACAGAAAAAAAAAGTACAGGTTTAAAATTAAATTCCTCATTTCATTGTCTCTAGTTCCCAGAACTTGAGCAGAGGGCTTTTATATTTTCAGAACCTATCAGATTTTTTGCTTGGAAAGTGAAGAATTTGGAACTTTTTCTTGACCTTTCACATTTATCTCTGTTCCATTTTTCAGGGTTCTGTGGCATACCTGATATTATGTGAAAATACTGATTTCTCTCTCTCAAGCTGCTTTGTGATCTTCATACAGTGTGTGTCAAGTCAAAGATCAACTGTAAGGAAGGTTTACAGTCAGTGTTTTTCCTCTGAGTATCTTCTGCAGCTGGTTGCTTATCTGCTCTCTGGTGGGGTGGGTGAGGAACAGACAAGTCCTTGACCCTGGGTAAGCATAGCTCAGCAGTAATGAAGACATCCCTGTGTTATCAACACTGTTCTCAGGACAAATCCAAACATAGCCCATACTACCTCCTGTGAAGAAAATTAACTCTATCCCAGCCAAAACCAGTACATTGAATTAGCAAACGTTCAGTTAGATCAGGCATCTCTCTACTGTCCAGGGAACACCATGGCTGAGATGAAGAGGATCCATTTAATTGTTCCCACCAGTGGTCCTTCCTCTGTTAAGCATCTCATGTGCTGAGCAGTCACTCTGCCTGCCCCAGATATTTCTCTCCCTCCTTGCTCTGGAGGGAGGGTGAGGTAAACCAGCCCCCTGCCCTGTGCTGCATCTCCATCCCCACAAGACCTGCGGTCTTTCTCTCAAATCAGGGAGGACTCAATCACTCCCACTGGGTCAGAACTGGGACTTCATAGTAAGAACTTTGCCAAAATTAAGTGAAGGTGGGTAAGGGCTGCAAGCTACTGCAAAGAAACCAAGTTCAAAATTTTCCACTGCTCTCTGCTTTTGTGATATTTGTACCACGGCATATGAGGCAGGAAAAGTTCATTTTGGTTACTCTGTGGTGAGCAGCTGTGCGAGGCAGTGGCATTCTGGCGCTGCATTCACAAAGCCCAACTTCACTGCAAATAGGCACACTGAAGAAAAATGGCTGGCTAAATTGGACTCTTTCAGTGCAGACATGGAAAAGTGGGAGTACATTTTAATGTCAAAGGAGAATGAAATCTTTTCATGTGGAATTTCTACCTACAGGAAATGAGAATGGTGATCAGGGCCCTAAGTGACCTAACAGCAGTACTAGTCACAGTATGGTGATATGTGGCAATGCCTCAGTACTGGACATTAAGGTTTCTAGTAATGTCAGGAGCCTAGTGCCTTAGTAGGAATTAAAAAAATGATAAATAGAAAACAACTTTTCTTCCAAGGCTATGTACCTGATCTCCAAGGCAAGATGATCTGCTGGGAGACAACAACTATAAGCTGTGTACTACAGGCAGATGAAAAAGGTCAGAGAACCACAATGGAGAGAAAACTGCCTTTCAGTCTGGAGTTACTAACGGAAGGAACCCTTTTTAAGCAAACACATTTTAAGCAAATATAAGATTCTTAAATGTGAACCTGCTGCCTAAGCATTCTCACACCATTCAAGGAGTCACACCCCCCACACACACCCACACACCACTGTCAGCAGAACATAGCTGATACTGAAGCACCTGCTGGCATCAACAAAGAGCCTGAGACTTGTCTAAAACCAGGAGCAATCTCACCTTATTCAATGACTTTTGAATTGTATGATAGTTACATTTTCTGCATATATTTTGCTTCATACTTCAAAAACAGCAAGAGAAAACCATATTTGACTGCAAAGCTCTTTAATGATCTTGAAAACCGCTAACAGATAGGCTGGAAAAAAGTTGTGGATTGATTAATTTTACCTAATAAAAAATAAACATAATATAAAAGAACATAAATATAAATATATGTTTATTTATAATAATATATC